>VZQC01007915.1:2607994-2618776 GCA_009823505.1 Rhizomys pruinosus
CCATCCACATGAGGACAAAATCAGGTCTTGCTAAACCAGGCTTCCTTTTCTGAAGGATAAGCAGACTTTCCTCTTTATAGACTGGACACTGGCTGAAGTCCCCTTAGTGGCTCTCCAAGACCTCACTGAACAGGAAGAATGGTGAACCACCTCTGCAGGACTTTTCAAGAGATGCCCCCATGCATAATCCCCTAAGACTTGGTTGACCTCTGAGGGTAAGGAGCAAAGTTGTCCCCCAGGTACCTCAGCCAAATTGGTAGGGACTTCAGGTATGGTCATTAAGCACCCAGAAAGGCTAAGTTGCACCAGCCTGTTAAATTGCACTTATATTCACATTGTATCCTTTGGATACAAACTGTGTGTTATTTCCATAGCATATTTCTTGATTCACATCTTTCCATTTTAATCCCATATTACTCTAAAAGATGCACACATACCCTCCATCATATACTAAAAGCCCAAGGTCTGAAAATACTTGTTAGGTCAGCTCTAGAACCTGTGTAGGGATTCCCAATACAAGAGCACAGTTGTCTTTAGGTCATAATATTAACGCTGCTCATTTTGTCTTACACCTAGGTACTTGGTACTAGCATCCACAGATGAGGGATACCATTCATCTTTTGTTTTTCTGAGACTGTGTTACTTCACTTAGCATAAAATCTTCTAGTTCCATCCATTTACCTGCAAATTTCATGATGTCATCTTTCTTTACCACTGCATAGTACTCCATTGTGTAGATGTACCACATTTTCTGTATCCACTCATCTGTTGTGGGGCATCTGGGTTGGTTCCAGCTCTTCTCTATTGTGAAGAGAGTTGCAATAAACATGGCTGGATGGATATATACCCAGAAGTGGTATGGCTGGGTCAGGTGGTAGGCTCAATTTGAGTCTTTTAAGGGTTCTCCGTACTGCTTTCCATAGTAGTTGTACAAGTTTGCATTCCCACCAGCAGTGGATGTGTTCCCCTTTCCCCACACCCTCTCCAGCATTTGGTATCATTTGTTCTCTTGATCCTAGACAACCTTATGGGGATAAGATGATAACTTAAAGTGGTTTTAATTTGCACTTCCTTAATTATTAGTGATGTTGAACACTTTTTAAGATGTTTCTCAGCCATCTCTATTTCCTCACTTATGAATTATCTGCTCATCTCTTTATTCCATCTTTTGAGTGAGTCATTTGTTTTCTTACTCCTTTGTTTTTTGAGTAGTTTATATATTCTGGAAGTTAATGCTCTGTCAGATGAATCAGCAGTGAAGGTTTTCTCCCACTCTGTGGGTTTTGTCTTCACTTCCCTTATTGTTTCTTTTGCTGTACAAAAACTTTTGAGTTAAACTCAAAATAAGGTCCCACTTGTCAATTGTTGACCTTATTTCCCGTGTAGCTGCTGTCTGATTTAGAAAGTCTCTTCCAACACCTATGTCTTATAAGTTGCTGCCAACTTTTTCATCTAACACCTTCAGGATTTTGGGTTTCAAATTGAGGTCTTTGACCCATTTGGATTTGATTTTTGTTCAGGGTGAGAGGTAGGGCTTTAATTTTATTCTTCTACAAGTAGTGATCTAGTTTTGCCAGCACCATTTGCTGAAGATGCTGTCTTTCCTCCATTGAGTCTTTTTGGCCCCCTTGTCAAATATAAGGTGGCTGAAATTGTATGTGCTCAAGTTTGGATCTTTGGTTTTGTTACATTGGTCTATAGGTCTGTTTTTCTGCCAGTACCAGGCTATTTTTATGTATAAAGCCCTGTATTGCTGTTTTCACTCAGGATTGCTTTGGCTATTTGATTTGGGGTTTTTTTTGTTGTTCCATATGAATTTAAGAATTTTTTTTCCAAGCCTGTGAAGAATGTCCTGGGGATTTGAATTGGAATTGCATTGAATTGATATATTAATTTGGGTAAAATGGACATTTTTACTGTACCAATCCATGAGCATGGGATGTCTTTCCATCTTCTGATGTCTTCTTCAATGTCTTTCTTCAGGAGTTTATAATTTTTGTTGTAGAGATCTTTGGTGTCTTTGGTTAGGTTTATCCCTAGGTATTTTATTCTTTTTGAGGCTATTGTGATTGAGAAGGTGTCCTTGTATTCCTTCTTCATTTGCTTGTTGTTGGTGTAAAGAAAGGCTACTGATTTTTCTAGGTTAATTTTGTAACCCACCACTTTACTGAAACTCCTAATCATTTCTAGGAATTTTCTGGTAGAGGTTTTAGCATCTCTTAGGTAAACTATCAGATCGTCTGCAAAAAGGGATAGTTTTACTTCCTCTTTTCCAATTAGTATTCCTTTGATTTCCTTTTCTTGCCTTATTGTCCTAGCCAGTGTTTCAAGTACTATATTGAAGAGGAGTGGTGACAAGGGGCAGCCTTGCTGGGCTCTTACCTTTATGGGGAATCCTTCTAACTTTTCTCCATTTAGGATGATGTTGGCTGTAGGTTTCTTGAAAATGGCTTTGATTATATTGAAGAATGACCCTTCCAGTCCAATTCCCTCTAGTACTTTAATCATGAAGGGATGCTGTATTTTGTCGAAGGTTTTTTCTGCATCAATTGAGATGATTGTGTAGTTTTTGTCCTCCAGTCCATTTGTATGTCTTATGATATTTACTGATTTTCATATGTTGAACCATCCTTGCATCTCTGGTATGAATCCAACTTGATCATAGTGGATGATCTTTTTGATGTGGGTCTGTATACAGTTTGCAAGTATTTTGTTGAGGATTTTTGCATCTGAGTTCATTAATGAGATGGGTCTGTAGTTCTCTTTTTTGGTTGCATCTTTGCCTGGTTTTGGAATTAGAGTGATTCTGGCTTCATAGAAGGAATTTGGGAGATTTCCCTCTGCTTGTATCTTTCCAAACAGTTTGAGTAATAATGGTTGTAAGTCCTCTTTAAATATTTTATAGAATTCTTCTGTGAAACCATCTGGGCCTGGGCTTTTTTCAGTTGGGAGATCTCTTATTACATTTTCAATTTCTTCATATATTATGGGTCTGTTTAAGCTGTCAGTCTCTTCTTTGTTTAGCTTTGGTGATTCCCTGGATTGCAGATATTCATCCATTTCAGGTTTTCAAATTTGGTAGACTATAAGTTTTTGAGGTACTCCCATATGATTGTCTGGATCTTTTCATTGTCTGTTGTGTTATTTCCCCTTTCATCATGAATTCTATTGATTTGGAGTTGCTCTTTCTTTCTTTTGGTTAACTGGGCTAGAGGTCTGTCTATCTTGTTTGTTCTCTCAAACAACCAACTTTTGGATTCGTTGATTTTTTTGTATTGTTTTCTTTGTTTCTATTTCATTGATTTCTGCTCTGATTTTTGTTATTTCTTCCTGTCTGTTGTGTTTAGGGTTCATTTGCTGTTGTCTTTCAAATGTTTTTAGCTGCAGTGTTAGCTCATTTATGTATGCTCTTTCTATTTTTTTTAATGTGGGCACCCAGGGCTATAAACTTCCCTCTTAGGACTGCTTTTAAAATGTCCCATATGTTTTGTCGTGTTGTACTGTCATTGTCATTTAGTTCCAGGAATGTCTTTATCTCTTTCTTTATTTCCTACTTGACCCTAACCCTAACCCTAACCCTAACCCTGTTATTCAGGAGTGTGTTGTTTAGTCGCCATGTGTTTCTGTAGGCAGCAGGGCTTGTCCTGGTGTTGATATTGAGCTTTATTGCACTATGGTCTGACAGAATGCATGAAATTATTTCAATATTTTTTGTATTTGTCAAGGTTTTTTCTGTGTCCAAGTATGTGGTCAATTTTGGAGAATGTTCCGTGGGATGCTGAGTAGCAAGTATATTCTCTGGTGTTTGGGTGGAATATTCAGAAGATGTCTGTGAGGTCCATTTACTCTATTGTATTGTTCAGTTCAGATGTCTCTCTGTTTAGTCTTTGCCTGGTTGATCTGTCCAAAGGACTGAGTGGGGTATTGAAGTTCCCTACTATGAGTGTGCTGGGGTTTATCTGTGCCTTAAGGGCCTGTAGAGTTTTATTTATAAAGATCAGTGCCCCGGAGTTTGGTGCATATATATTCATGGTTGTGAAGTCTTCATGGTTAATTTTCCCTTTGATAAGGATGTAATGGCCCCTTTGCCTCTTCTAATTGCTTCTACTTTGAAGTCTATTTTGTCTGATATTAAAATAGCAACTCCTGCTTTCTTTTTGGCACCATTTACTTGGAATATTTTTTCCATCCTTTCACTTTAAGTTGGAGCCTATCCTTAAGGTTGAGATGGGTTTCTTGTAGACAGCATATAGACAGATTCTGTTTCCTAATCCATCCTCCCAGTCTATGCCTTTTGATTGGGGAGTTAATCCATTAATATTTAGGGTTATAATTGAGAGATGTGTGTTGCTTCCTTTCACCTTATCCATTTGTGTTTTTAGTTTAGGTTTCTACTTCTGCAGTTCTGCTTTTATTAATTTCTCTTTCAAGGTGTCTGGGGGTAGTTGCTCTCCTCCTCTGTCCTTTGAATTGCTTCAAGTATTCTCTGAAAGATTGGTTTTCCAGACATGTATTCTTTCATCTTGTTTACATCATGGAAGATTTTTCTCTTTCCTTCAACTAGAATTGACATTTTTGCTGGATATAGTAACCTGGGTTGGCATTGATAGTCATTTAGCACTGGGAATGCTTTGGTCCATGTTCTTCTTGCCTTCATAGTTTGCACTGAAAAGTCCCCTGTAATTCTTATAGGTTTTCCCTTATATGTAATTTGTTGTTTTTCTTTTGTGGCTTTCAGAATTTCATCTTTGTTTTGGGCATCTAATGTTTTAACTATGATATGGTGAGGGGAGTTTCTTCTCTGTTCCAGTCTATTTGGTGTCCTATGTGTGTCTTGTATTTGTATGGGTTTGCCTTTTTTTTAGTTTGGGGAAATTTTCTTTTTTTAGGGGGGAGTTTTCATCTATTATTCTGTTGAAGATCTGATCAATACCATTCTCTTGGGAGTCTTCTCCTTCCTCTATCCCTATGATGTGGAGGTTTGGTCTTTTCATTGTGTCCCACATTTCCTGGTTTTTCCATTCTTGTGTATTTTTAAACTTTTCGTAATCTTTACTTGAGCTTTTTAGTTGTTTTGTGCTATCTTCTAGGTCTGATATTCTTTTTTCTGCTTCTTCCATTCTGCTTCTGAGGCTTTTTCCCATTCTTTCCTGTTGATTGGATGAGTGTTCGATTTCCTTTTTCATTTCATCTGTGTTTTCTTTATTATTTCCATGTCCTTTTGAAGCTTCTCGATCTTTTCTTGTAGCTCCTTGCTTTGCTCGTTGGTTTCCATTTTCATTTCAGTATGGGTTATTTTCAGTGTTCCCACTTCCTTCCGGAGTTTCTCATTATCTCCCTCTAGGTCCTTTCTGAGTTTTTCATTCTCTCTTCTTAGTTCTATGATAATCTTTAAATATATCTGTGATTGTTAATTTACAATCTGCATCCTGGGTTAGCTCTACAGAGATCCCATTGTAGGGGTCCTCCACAGGCTCTGTAGAGTTTGGTGTGGGGTTATTCTGGGCTTTTCCCATATTGTTTTTTCATTGTGCTTTTGGCATGTTGTTTACTTTTTGCCTGTATTCTGGTGTGAATCTCCAGTGCCTCTTCACCTGTTGGAGGATTGCTTTCCTTGATTCCTTCAGGTGCCTTCATTGTAGTCTCCTTATTTATGGAGTGTTGACTTGCTTAGGTTTCGGGCTTTCAATTTTGGTTGTATATTGGAAGGTATAGTTCACTCTTCCCTTTCTGTTCTGCAAGAGCTGGGTGGGTAACAGCCCAAATGAGACCTTCTGAGCACTGTACGTCCTCTGCTGCCAGCCAGTTCTTCTGGATTGGTTGTAGGACTTAATGGAACCTCCCTCTGGAGTTCCAGTTGGTGTGTGTGGGGGAGTTGTTTGCTTAGCCCATGCGCCGGTACCCTGCTCGCCGATACCCTGTGCCTGGGCTCTCTGCTGTGGCCCAGCAGCAACCTCTATGCAACCCAGGCATGCCTCACCTCCCAGGGGTCTCTGCTTCCAACTGGTCCGCCTGCCTGCTGGACTGTATCTGTACCCAGCTCTCTGGTGTGGCCCAGCAGCAGCCTCTATGCAACCCAGGCTAAAGTCTGCTAGCCTCACCTCCCAGGGGTCTCTGCTCCCAGCTGGCCCACCTGCCCGTGGGCCTGTATCTGTGCCCCAGCTCTCTGCTGTGGCCCAGCAGCAGCCTCTATGCAACCCAGGCTCATTTGAAATTATTTCTACCAAATACTTTAGTCCATTTCTTTTGACTTCATTTTCACTCAAATTTTGAGAATATAAGCAAATATAAGCAGCTTCTTCTCCAGAATGTCAGCTGAATGGCCTTTGGTTCAATCACAATTGAGTCACTGTTCCCATATGAAACCTCAGGAATCCTTTTCTGTCTGCATTTGTATTGGCATTCTAGTGTTCTGTGCTCCTGCCAGCATCAAATACTCTTATAGCCTTCTAAGGCTTTTCTAGCCTGAAGCTCCAAATTCTTCCAAATCCTTCCCACATATCAGTTCCATAGGCCTAGGAATTACACACTTGTTTAGTCACAGAAATCACCCCACTCTTGGTACTAATTTTCTGTACTAGTTACTTTTGCATCACCATGACCCAAATACCTGACAAACAATACTTAAGGGGAGAAGCATTTATTTTAACTCATGATTTCAAAAGTTTTAGTACATCATGGTGGGGAGGGTGTAGTAGAACACAGCAGAGCTGTTCACATCACAGTGGAAGGGACACAGAGAGAACTCATCAGGAAGTGGCCAGGGCTAATAGAACCAAAGTGTAATATAAGCAAAGCTAGGCTTCACCATGCACAATTTCCAGAACCTCCCAAAACAGTAGCACAAGCTGAGAAGGACCAAACATTCAAAGCATTAAGCCTGTTGTGGGGGATTTCAGATTCAAACCACAAGATTTGGAGAATATACTTTGTATGGCTTAAATTCTTTGAACGTCATTGAAAAATTTTTAGGGCTCACAGTATTGTCTATTTTGTTCCATATTTTATGTCCACTTGAAACATGTGAATTGTGTTGTCCATTCATGTTAATTGGGTTATTTGGAGTTATTATCAAGTAATCTACATGATTTTTATTTTCTATATCCTTTTACTTGCTTATTATTTATTATTAACAGAAAAGTATTGAAATGTCCTATAATGTGTATTTGCCTATTGTCCTTATAAACTTTCCTTCATTCATTTTGATTATGTTATTAAATGTAGAGGAGTTTATGTTATTTGATTATGTTATTAAATGTAGAGGAGTTTAGCCAGGCGGTGGCGCACGCCTTTAATCCTAGCACTTGGGAAGCAGAGGCAGGTGGATCTTTGTGAGTTCAAGGCCAGCCTGGTCTACAGAGTGAGTTCCAGGACAGCTGGGGCTACAGGGAGACCCTGTCTCAAAAAGACAAAATAAAATAAAATAAATGTAGAGGAGTTTATTATTGGTATGTCTCCTTGATTCTTGTGTGTATATAGGTGTATATATGTATGTACATGTGTATTGTGTATATGTGTTTATGGGTATGTACATGTGTGTATGTATGTGTGTTGTATGGATTGTGGATTGTGTGTATGTATGTGCTGTGTGTATATGTATGTATGTACCTATGTGTATGTGCATTTGTGTTTTATTTCCCATCATTACTACAACTATACCATTGCAGTCTCTTCTATAATGCTCTATCTGCTGTTAATCCCATCCAGGATAACTTGTTTCTTCAGCTCAGATGTTAAGATTTTATTTCTAAAAATTTGATTTGGATCTTATTAATATTGTCATCATCTCAAATTCTTGGGGTAAATGTTGTATAGTTATGATAATAATTATTTTTCTGATGGCCTCGGCTGTTAGCTGTAACATCTGTGTTAGTTCAGGATGGTTTCAATTATTGGTTTATCAGATGGGTAATAATTCATGCTTCTTGAATGCCTAGTAACTTTTGATTGGATGCCAGGCATTGTGAATTAGTGAATGCCGAATACCTTGTGCCTATAAATATTCTTGTTTCTGCTGTTGGAATCAGTTAAGTTGCTTGGAAGCAGTTTGATTCCTCCTGAGTCTGTCTTGCTTTTAAGATTTGTTTGCTAGAGCAGTTTTTAGTTAAGGGGCAATTATTTCCCACTCCTGAGACATGACCATCCAAGGACTCTACCTGATGTTCCATGAATTATTAGGCATTGGGCCTGGCTGGCAGCAGCAGGGTAGGAGGACACTCAGGATCAGCACATTGTCATTCAAGCTGGATTTACTGGGGTAAAAGTGTGCAAAGCACAATGAGGAAGGGGGAAAGCACATATAGTGAAGTCCTGAGTAGACGAAAAGCAAGAGTTGTGTATCACTGGAGTCACACTGCACACATTTAATTCCATCAGGAAGGTCTTGTGACAGGAAACATGAAATGTTGTCTACCAGGAAAACCCCTTAGAGACTCAGCTTCTAAGTCTTTAATTGGAGACTGGTCATGTCAGTTGGTCATGTATGTGTCTTCTGCCTGCACAAAGTAGAATTCCAGATTCAAGAAGGAAAGCAAAGGTTCAGTATAAGTCATTTTTTTAAAGCCCTCTTTTATTTTTGTTGAAAGAGAAGATTTTGAAACCACAGGACTTGAAAACAACAGAATGACCTGAATGTCAATGCACTGACTTGAAGTTTTTCCACCTAATGATAGTACAAGAGTGATGTGCTCAATAGAAATCATCCTTCAGATTTCGATATTTCCCTAGCTATAATGTATAATAAAACTGGCTCCCATGGTGGTGGCAAGAGGCTGCAGCACGCACTCAGCCTTGTGGCCATGAAGGGAACACCTGTTGCTTTTTAATACACTGGGTGTCCAAGCGATTATGTTATTAGTTGTTTGACTTAGGATATTTTCAACTTACGATGTACTGTTGGCATGTGTCTACAGTGCAAGCTGAGAAACATCTGCTTATGTTACTGTAAGAGTTGAATTCTTTTTTCTGTAGAGGTCCAGGCAAAATAAAATTTGTATGCCAGAGTCTATGTCTCAACTACTCAACACTGCTAATTTTTATATTTTGTTTATTACTTTTATTTTATGTGTATGAATGCATGTGTGTCATGCAATTCCTGCAGAGCTGGAGGAAGGCATGGGATTCCTCTGGAGTCGTAGCTGTAGATGGTTGTTACCTGCCATGTGGGTGCTGGGAATCAAACCCAGGTCCTCTGCAAGAGCAGCTGGTGCTCTTAAAGACTAAGCCATCTCTCCAGCCCCTCAACACTACTGTTTTAACATGAAAGCAGTTAGGCCATTCATGAACAATGGGGGTGTAGTCACAGTACTCACTTGTTTATTTTTATATATTAATTTAATTATATGTGTCAGGATGTGAGTTCCCCAAGCCCATTTAAATGCAGAGGTATGACCCAGGGTCCAGCTCCACCTGGCCAGTCTTTCGTTATGGTAAAATGGGCCATCACAGCATACTCAGGAATATCCCGCCCTTTTGATAAGCCAAGCACTTATGCAAAGTGCTCTGCCCATACCCACTCTCACTGAATCCCATTCCCACCTTTTCCCTTAAATTCCCATGCCAGAGGCCATTCAGTTGCTGGCTCTATCTTTCCCCTGACCCTAGCCCCAGCTACCCTGAATTAAACTTTGCTTCGGAGGGCCTAAACCTTGTGGCCTTTCATTTCAGGGGTCCCCCAATTTATCCGTCCAGATTGCTGTCCATTGGGATGCTGGGAACAGAATCTGGACCCGTATTCTGGTCTCCCCTGTGATTTTTGGGAAGCTGATTTCAAAGGCTTGCAGACCCAGTGTCAAGGGGGCCTCTCATAAATCAGTTAACTATGATAAGCTTCAGGAAGTCATCCAAGATAAGCATGAGAACCCCTCCCAATTTTAAGCCAGACTCACCCAGGCTCTTATAGATATGACCCTGAGTCTGGGGAGGGTACCTTATGAATAATCACCATTTCAATATGTGTCTATTACTACATGAAACAATGACATTGTGCATTGTAAAGCATGCATATAATGTACTTTGATCTGCGTGGTCTGTCCACTGTCTTCTCCTCCTCTACTTTCCCTCTCCTGCTGGTCCTGTTACTCTTCCTGAATGGTCTGCCTTTTAGTTTCATGTCTCTTTGTTTCTTAAATATAGATTCCATATATGAGAGAAAATATAATATTTATCTTTCTGATTCTGACTTATTTTGTTTATCATGATCTCAAGTTCCATTTATAGGACTTATTTATTTATTTGTTTATATATAAATTTTTTTATTGTTATTAAACTTTTTCCATAGGTCATACATCATTTCTCAATCAAATCTTGAATCTCTTCCCTTTCCATGCCCCCCACCCCCCACCCGAGTCCCTGCACTCTGTCATACATGTTATAGGACTTATTTAAAGAACATGCCGGTTGTGGTGGTGCACACCTTTAATTCTAGTACTTGGGAGGCAGAGGCAGGTGGATCTTTGTGAGTTCAAGGCCAGTCTGGTCTACAGAGTGAGTTCCAGGACAGCTGGGGCTACAGGGAGACCCTGTCTTGAAAGAAAGACCACATTATAGAGAACATTTGTATGTGTCAATCCCAAAGTTCTTGCTCTACAGATTTTATGTAAAGCAAATGTGGGCAACAGCGAATTATATCTCCATTTAATTCAGATGCATTACCATTTTTATCAGATTCTGTAAACCAATGTTGTTTAATATACACATGTTTACTTTTACTTTTACTAAGTCCTAAAACACCATGTGTCCTGTAGACAGTGTCTAGGCGAAACTGGGTACTTGCTGAGCTCA
>VZQC01007915.1:2618953-2752339 GCA_009823505.1 Rhizomys pruinosus
AAAAAAAAAAAAAAAAGAACATATACAAGTTTGTGTTCTGCCTGTAGAATCAAGTTTGCCAACTCCTGTGTCACACACACAGTTATTAGGAACAGTCCTCTCCTGCAACATCAGATGAAAACAGCACCAATTTATGTCTAAAAATTCCAGTGTCCTATCACAGAATCCTGTTGTAATATAAGGGTGGGCTTGCTACCAAGGTCGGCCAGTGACAGCTAATGATCTACAACATAAATTTTTATTGTAATGACATTTCACTCTATTTTAATAGTTTATTTTGTCCCTGGAGATTTTTGAAACCTTAGCAATGGACAATTTTAAATTTGAGAAAGAATTATTTTATCACTTTCTTAAGTAAGTATGAAGAGATTAATTGTAAAAAGAAAAGAAGGGAGGAAAGAACCTGCTTCTTATGACATTTTTGGCTTCACACATGTGGGAGAATTTAGTTAAGATGGGTAGCATTCTAAGCCAATGTGATCTCTCTAGCCACGCCCATGAGGTGGGATGTAGTGACAAAGAGGTTTAGGATTTCGCCTGGGGAGTTGAGTCATGCTGTCTATGTAAGCAGACATTTTGGAGTAAAGCTCTCTCTGTATTTGGACCTTAACATGTGTCCATGTGGTGTGTTTTCCTGCACGTGTTTTCCACATGGATCATCCTGGGAATAAATGGGGCACCCCACAAATGGTGCCCAGATGTGGGGCTGGAGGAAACCTTGACAAATTAGGTAAATCTTGCCTTTTCCTTCTCTTTCTTCTCTCTCTCCTGATATCTATCTTTTGCCCTGGAGTCTTCTCTCCTGGTGGTTTCAGTGGATGGGAGGATGATCTGGGAACACGTGGCTTTGTACACATGGAGGAAAACTGCCAGGCTCTGGTTTGGCTCAGAGAGAGTATCCCATTCCCACCAGGCATGTGCCTCCTGGCTTGGTCACTCCTGCAGGCTATAAAAGCCAGTGACTTCAAGGCTGAGTTTAATATCAAGGGTTAGTAGCCATGCTTGGCCTTGGAATAATTTTTCATAATTTTACAGGTCTAAAATAAAACTTTGTGGTTTTAATTTCCAAAGAAAAAAACTGGACTTCATATCCTACTGTGAGGAACCAGTTCCTCAGGTTCAGTTCCAGCTTTAACTTGTTCATATGTAAATTTTCTCCAGGTAGCTCTATGGCTCAGCCAAGGCTGGAGCCCACTTCTTTCTGAGGCAAATTAAGGCCTTTCACAGGAAACATCCTACCAAGAGCAGAACAACCTTTTTTTCCAGGCAATTTCAAGCCTTGGCCACTTAATACCTTTCTCTTAAATTTTGTATACAAAATCTGTTTTTAGATAAAAGTGTATTGCTCTCTTGTATTCTTGTTGTTTTTTGGTAACTATTTCTAAATCTAACTCTTCCTACTGAAACCTGCTAGCTATTTGTGGATCCAAAATTGGGGTTCAGCTAGCTGTATCACTTAAGTAATTCAAGTCCATTTCATCATGCTTAACTTAAAATGTAGTATTTTTACTTAACCCCCCGGTACCCTAGATATCTTTTGAGTAGAAATATGTGCACAATTTAAATTAATTGGTTGATTTAATTTTATCTTGATCTTTATAAATGTGCTTCACCTTAAAGATTTTTCCCACAGAATTCCTGATTACACTTGGTTTGTGCTCTGGCACCACCAGCCTGTCTGCTGTGCGCATACCAGCTGCAGGACTGAGCGCATGGTGTCTTAACAACAATTTATCCAAGCATGCCTTTTAAATTTTGACTTAAAGAAATAGAGTTTTTTAATTTCAGCATTTTGGAGACAAAAACAGATGGATTTCTAAGAGAGTCTACAGGCCCTGGAGTTCTAACAAAAGAAATTTGCTCCTGTGAATTGTTTTTTTTTTTTAATTTTTAAAAAATTTTATTTATTTATTTTTTATGTGTTAATGTACTGTCTGCATGTAGGTTGGTGCACCTGTGTCGTGCAGTGCTGTGGAGGTCAGAAGAGGTTGTCAGATTCCCCCAGAACTGGAGTTAAAGACGGTTCTCAGCCGCCATGTGGGTGCTGGGGATCCAACCTGGGTCCTCTGCAAGAGCAGTCTGTGCTCTTAACCACTAGGCCATCTCTCCAGCCCTGTGAATTGTTTTTTAAGAACTATTAGTAAAAGCCTCTTTAACAACATGAAGTGATATTTTGGTTCACTTTAAATGAAAATTTTTTTGAAAAAAAACTGTTTTATGTTTCTTTAAGCCCATCTTCTTGTGTATGTGTGAGTGAATGCAAGTTCCTGCTTTTAATTCATTAAAATTAAATCTAATTAGGAGCCAACTGTAAACAAAGATACATTTAACTCATAAAGACTGTTTGTTTTATAACTCTTAGTGTTAACAATTTTTAATTGGGTTTACAGTATGCATAATATTCAGTTTAATGATAAATTGTTGTTGATTATTGTTGGTAACTGTTATTAATAGTTATAATTTTTATTCAATATAATTACTAATAATAATTGATAATAATTCAGTCTAAATAATTTTTCATTATTGTTGGCTATTATTATTGACAATTATTATTAATAATTATTAATGATGATTGTGACTAATGGTTATTAATAATTTTTGATAATTAATAATTGTTATAATTATTGTGATTGTTGTTGTGATTATGGATAATTATTATTCTTCCAAAATCCTTAATAATAAGACAAGATAAATCAGTCCAAGACTATAAACAACTTTGATCTGTCTACTTTTGGGCACCCTCCTCAACCTTTGGATTTGTAAATAGGATAGGGACAGTTAGACTTAGCATAGGGACATCCCAGGGATAGTTAGCCAGTAGGGACAGAATAGGAAAAGAATAGGAGTAGACTTTAGGGATAGTTCATTGAAGCCAAGTGGTTGGGAATGGACCTAAGAGGTGGGATATGGATCTCAGCTGTTTTGTGTGTTACTAGGACATTTATTCTAATTATGTAAAAATAACCCTATGACAAATTATAAAAATTTCATGTTTTTCATTGAACATCAAACAATAATGTAACTTTCCTCTCTTGCAGGTCAACCTAACAAACCTTTCTTTAGTATGTATGTATGTATGTATGTATGTATGTATGTATATATGTATGTATATGTGCATGCACATGTGTGTATGGATGTGTGTACTTGTGTTCTAAGTATATTTTAATGTTAACAGCTATAATGCCAGTAAAAACACTGCATCTGAGTTGGAACTTGGCCCTTCCTTCTCAAGATGCAGATTTATATTAAACAGCCAACACATAATACAATTTCAACAAAGATTATGGATTATCTATTAAAAATAATAAAAATTTATTTAACATCTTAATGGATCTACACTGCCACGTACTGGTTACACCCTTTTAACATCTGAAACAAAGATACAACCAGGTTTTCATAGTATTAAAGTATTTCTTATAAAACAGGTATAACTACTTTCTTTAATTGACTGATAGACATAGGAACTGTGAAAGGATAATTCTCTATTCAGAGCCAAATAGTAAAGTCTTTATAAAATGTGTAATTAAGCAAAATATATTACAACTGCCTTTTAAACATCTATAGGTCAAAATATAAAAATTTAAAAAACAAAAAGAGGGAGGTGGAGTACTCCCTCTGGATACAAATGGAAAACTGTATTCAAAACCTTTTGATAAATTTTCAATTTTGAGATCTTGAAACTAACAGTGGGAGGAGATTTGTATGATCCCACAGGTAAAAACACCAACCTAAATGCCTGAAAATATACGACTTTTGGCTGTGCAGGATGGATCTGGAAATGCCAGCAGAGAGGCTGGCCCATCTGAACATTAAAAGAAGAGGAACTTCAGACTGCCTGAGTTGCAAACACCGAGCATCTCTCTGAATTCTATTTAAAATAACTGTCTATAATGTGCCCTAATGAAGTTTACCTTCCAGATGCTGAGAAACCTTCCCAACTCTCCCCTCTATAGGAAAAAGAAAAACATGATAGTAATGAAGTCATTCCCTAACTGTAAATTAGAGCCAACTGTTATAGTGGTAATTTCTTATAAAACAGGTATAACTACTTTCTTTAATTGACTGATAGACATAGGAACTGTGAAAGGATAATTCTCTATTCAGAGCCAAAGAGTAAAGTCTTTATAAACTGTGTAATTAAGCAAAATATATTAATACAGGAGAGCTCTGATATCAACAATGGATTATTCTGCCAAGGAGAAGTTGCCTGGGGATCCAAGCCCCCCAAAAGATACAGGCCTTTTGCCTATAATCTGGGATACCTGCAAGAAGAGTGGCGCTTAGGCCCTGCTGCTGAAGACCTGGTATAAGCATGGGAAAGATGTATTGAGACCACACTTGCAAGTGTACAGTTGGTCTCTGGAATGCCAGAGAGTGTTACCAAAGGCCACTAAAGCAATTAAGCAAATTATTGGTCTCCTTGAGTCAAGCAAGTCTCCTCTGTCAGCATCAGGTACACCTCACCTGCCTGGAAATACTGTGCAGCAGTGGCAGCCATATGTCTGTATATCCCAAATCTAATTGGCTATTAGATCTCTCCTTGGAGGAATAATTCATGGCCAATGTCATAAGCTTATGTCCTCTAGTGGTTAGGGGATGTTATAAGCCACAAGAAGAACTTGTCACCCTTTACAGAAAAGCCACAGTTCATGGATTTAGGGCGAGATGTGGAAGAATTTAGTTAAGATGGGTATCATTCTAAACCAATGGGATATCCCTGGCCACACCCATGGGGTGGGATGTAGTGATGAAAAGGTTTAGAATTTGGCCTGGGGAGTTGGGTCATGCTGTCTATATAACCAGACATTTTGGAATAATGCTCTTTCTGTATTTGGACCTTAACATGCATCCATGTGGCGTGCTTTCCTGCACATGTTTTCCACATGGATCATCCTGGGAATAAATGGGACACCCCCACACACCGATCACTTTAACTAAGAGCACACATGGGAGGTATGGGAGAATCCAGATGGATGTGCTTAAAACTTTTGGAATTCTTGCACCCACTGAAAATGCTTGTTGTGACTCAGGGATGACTTTGGTTCAGATCTCTGAAGAATTAGACGACTTCTCTTCTGTTCTCAGCAATTCAACAATTACAGCTCATGTATATAATCTTTTTTTTTCTGTGAAATTTTTTGGTAGTGATTATTTTTGCATTCACTTTATGTGGTCATCTCATCCCAAACAGATGTGTATATACATCTGCCTCCTTTTCACCCTAGATCATCAACCCATGGAGAAGGCTCAGAACTGATACTTCTAACAAAAATATCAATAGTATCATCTGCAATTTTGAGAAGATGATTTATGAAATCACAAAGACAGTTATATCAGGCAAGATTCTGTCTACTTAGCTTTCCTGGGTATCAGCTTTTTCATTTATAGGACAGGAATCACAATAGTGCCCACAGCAAGCAGTGTGATAAGGATTAAACCATTATTTCTATTATTAACTATATTTTCTCTCCCTTTACAGTTTCCTTTCCATTCTTATTTTTCAAGATTAGCAGAAATTTTTGTTCTTTTACCGAAACTTACATAATCATATTATAGGAACTCAACTCCTCCAAAGAAAACTGTCACCCTAAAAGGCAGTCTGGGCCAGCTGCTGAGAAATGATGTTTCTTCTGTCCTGTTGCTCTTGATGTTAATTGCTGATGGCCTTCTTATGTGAGTTTTTAAAGGTCTACTTTTTCTTCCTTTTTGCAACTGAAACTTGGGCCTTGTATATACTAGGCAAGCACTGTACATTGAGCAACATCTGGAGCCTGAGACATGTTCTTTGAGTCTGTTCCTGGAAAGATAATCTACTGATTCTGGAAGGTTGACCTCCAGTTGGAAATTTCCCCATACCTAAAACACAGTGATACAGATTGAGAAAAATTGATTTGGAGATGAGATTGGAAGGAAAGCTAGACTCTTTCCAGTGTGGAACTCAGTGGAACTAGTATGCGGTTTGTTTAACACAATGCTTGGTGCACAGCATGCAGTTTATAACTGTAGCTATTATTATTCATTCAGTGAACATTTCCAAATTGAGTGTTGATGTTTTTCACAAACTGGGCCGGGTACTAGGAAATACAGAGATGGATATGTGATCTCAGGGTATACAGCTTAGAGGGTTTTCTGTGGGAAGCTACAAAAATGGCAAGGAGTGCTGAGTTGAAGCTGCGCTACAGCTGTGCTTAGTGCAAAGTGAGGCACAGGAGGGAATTCTCACTCAGACGTTAAGAGTCTCAAATTAACAAAAGCAATTGAATTTTCCCCCTGAATCACTTACATTTACAGAAATGTTCCATATGGCAGATGATGACCTACAAATTACATCCATTTTTTTAAAAAAGTACAATTTAATCCTACTGAGTAGTATAAGATAAAAGAAATAACATTTCCAAAATACCGACCTTGGAGCTACCAATAAAGCAGAGTTTTCAGGGCTACCAAGGAAAGAACAGTTCATGGAACCCCCCCTCCCCCCAAGGGAGATAGTAGACATTCCATTGTGAACAAATAAATGTTTTGGTAAAAAATCAAGGGTAATGGAAACATTAAATACCCAGGGGACTAGGAGAATACATCTTGGGAAGACTGTATTTGAAGTTTCTATTGATTGTCTTTGAACCAAGTGTAGAAAGTTCAGGTGGAACATACCAGACAGGAGAAGACACCAGGGAAGGGCACGATGCACCAAGATCCAGAGTCACAAAAGATCAAGGTGTCTTGAGGCAATTTTAACTAATTCAATTAGACTGCAGGCTAGGACTGGGGTAGCACGTGGTTAACAATGCTTGGAACTGGAGGCTGGAGGGCAGGCCATGGAGTCTCCCTTGTATTACAGAGGCTTTAAATGTGATCTATAGATTATTGAAAGAAGGGGTAGTAAGAGACATCCTTGAGTGCATTCACAGTTTGGAAAATTGGTTCTGGTTGATGATGGCTCAAAACTACAAAATGTGAGAGAGTTGTAATGGCCAAGGTAAGGGGACATGAAGTCCAGGGAGGAAGCTTACTGTTGGCCTTGATGTTACTAGAGATTCAATGGGATGGTTCCCTATTGTTTTGAGATACTCTGTATTAGGATGATTCCCTACTGTTTTGACATACTGTGTATCATGTCTCAGCTTGCTTAATGCATTACAGACTTTACCTACACTGCAAAGATCAGTTGGAAAGGGCAGGAATTATGTCACAACTTGCAGATGAAGAAGCAGTTTCACTGAGGTGAAGTGGCCTGTTTAAGGTCACAGAACAGCTGGTGGCAAGGCAGTGGACAAGGATAAGAATGTAGTAGCTGGAGTCCCAGCCTAGTCTTTGTGGCATAACTACAGGAAGTTCTTCACAATTCTTTCCTTCATCATCCTGAAAGACATGAATGGCAATCCTGAATTCAGACAACCCAGGCCTCTTTTGTATCACTCTATTCCTCCTCCCTGTTTTTGGCCTAATCATTTTTCTTTATTTTTTTTTAATTTTCATTTTTTATTGATGCTTTGTGTATTTCATACATCATTTTCCAATTCAGTTCAGGCATATTTCCCTTTCCCTTCCCCCCACCCCACCCCATCCCAGATCATGCATTCTGCCATAACTGTCCTGCATCTTTCTCTCAGTTTTTTTCATTTTTTAACAATAAGTGGTAATTTATGAGTACAAGCATCCTTCATGTAAAACCAATTTGCAAGCAGTTGTGCCCAAACCCACACAGCCCATGGGTCCCACCATCCAGCGGGGGGGGGGGGTTGTATGTTCAATCAAATTGATCAATTGAGTGTCCAGACTATATTGCTATAGTTTCACCATTCACCCCAATCGCAGCCCTTACATTCTACCATGCCCCCTGTTCCGCAGTTTGTTACCTAGGCTTAGAAAAGGGGCACAGGTGGATGAGAAGCAAAACAATCTACTTTCTCTGGAGCTGTTGTCTTGGACTCTGGTCAATTCTGGCTGTTTCCTTTCATGGGCTGACAGTTTGTCCAGGAATAACCTTTCAATCCTACTAATGACGCACAAGCAATTAGATATATAGGTATTTAAACAGTACTAATTGTTATGGTAGGTTAATCATTTTTCTTTATTTACTTTTTGATTCTAATATTCTAGGTCTTCTGGCTTGTGTTTAGAAAGCCTCAATATTTATGTTTCTAACAGTAGTGTATGCTGCCCTTTATATGAGAGCCCATAGGTAAGGACAAAAGAGGTCGTTCTATTCTTTTGATTATTTTTATAAATTAATCTCTATGTACCATTGACCTTTCCACAACTGTCTGCTTCCTCAAAAGTAAAGCCCTAAGGCAGAACTTTATAAGTCAGCATCTTTAAGAATAAAGTTTGCCGGGCTTGGTGGCACATGCCTTTAATCCTAGTACTTGGGAGGCAGAGGCAGGCGGATCTTTGTGAGTTCAAGGCCAGCCTGGTCTACAGAGTGAGTTCCAGGCCAGCTGGGGCTGCAGGGAAACCCTGTCTCGAAAAGACCAAAAAAAAAATAAATAAATAAATAACTAAAGGTGGAGGGTGAATAGCAGACACCTGTGTTCCAATGCTCCTGATCTCATTCAGGTTTCTATTTCGTTGCTTTAATAGGAATTTCAGAGCTGAGTGATAGATTTGCTTCATTCTTGCTGTGTGTCTGGGCCTGGCCTTCTCTCCATTTGCTTTGTGCTCGGTGACTCCCTCTCTGTGAGCACGTAGTTTTTGTGGTACTTTGTATTTTGTCTCTGAGTCTCTGCTGACTTAGTCATATAGCACCAAAAGAAAAGCTAGAGGCCTCTAAGTCCAACCCAGTGCTGAAGAGAAAAATGAGGGCTCCACGAGAGAAAGGGGCTCTCCATGGACGCCTGGCATCTGGCTAAGGAACTGCCCCTTTGGGCTTCTCTTGTCACCAGGTCTTTCCTTGTGTTTGGCCTTGGCTTCTATCTCTACAGATAAAATATTAACTTAAACCAACCCTGAGTTTGGGGCAGTCTGGAGAAGCAGAAGGCACTGTTTCTGACTTCACAGCCTGACTTAGGTGACAAGGTTAAAACTCAGGTTAAAAGGAAAGGCAAACAGCACACCCAGGAGATTGACGGAGAGCCAAGGACCAGGCACAGGTGTGATGATTACATAGCTTCAGAGGTAACCAGCAGCAGACTACAGAACCAGCTTGATGTTGGGCTTGATCTGGAATCTGACACTTCATAGATGAGTGAACTTGGCATGTCCCCTTACACTGCTGAGCAGCAAGTTGCTCAGTGTTGTAGCAATGAAGTAACAGGCATTTGGGAACTTAATTGGCATTCGAGAATTGGAGACGAGGAAGGTGTCCTTGGTGGGAAGGATGCAATAATTACAGAGGGCTGAGTCAAATGTTCTGTGAAGAAAGGAGGGATGTAATTGTTGTTGGCAGCCTGAGAGATGGAGCCAAAGGCCCAAGAAGACAGGCATAATGAAGAAGCACGGGCGGCCAGCTTGCCTATAGAGGAGGTTTTCATAAGGGAGTCATGGAGACTGGCCAGGAGACAGAAGACTAGAAAAGGCTTGGAATTTTCCTTAAGAAAATTTTGAAATTAGATCCACCAATTTGTATAGTGCTAGAACTAGAGGGACCTAGGGGAGACCTAGTGCCTGATCTCCAAGGTGAGCTTTGTGCCACTCTGGAATCTAAAACCAGCTTAATGTATTTTACTTGATCAAATTAGCTTGGGACATTCCTGGGTTCAACAAAGTTAAGTAAGATATTCTTTTGTTTTAATTTTTTTTAAGCTGGGCATGATGGCACACACCTTTAGTCCTAGCATTAAGGAGATAGAGGCAGGTGGATCTTTGTGATATCAAGGCCTGGTCTATGATATCGAGTTCTAGGCCAGCTGGAGGAAAAGAAGAAGTGGGGGTGGGGGTGGGGGAGGGGGAGGAGGAGTGGAGGAAAGAGAAGAAAAAGAAGCAGCAGCTACTGTTTATAGTAAATCACCAAGAAATAAGAATAATGAGTTTTCAAAATTCATTTGATCCTGGATTATAAATGCTTTATAATATACAACACCTTCTGTGCTGTCCAGAGAAGTAGGTCCAGTGCTTCCCAAATAGCTCCCTTAATAGCTTCCTTGCTTCATGACCACAGGTGTGCTTGTGTGAAGCTTCCTGGCCAGGTCCCACCTGGCCACTGTTGCTCAGGTAAAAACAGTGTCTGCCCCTCAGGACTTTTCAACATTTCATAAGGGTCTCTGCTCTCAGACCACCATCTAGCTCCTTATTGTTCCAGTTTTCTATGGCTGGAGCAGTGAAGTACCACTGACTGGGACCTTAGGCAACAGAGGATGTAGTCTCCGAGTTCAGGATGCTGGAGTGTGAGAAGATGCTGGAAGTCTGCTTCTTTTCTGCCAGATATGTGGAAGGATATCTTCCAGGCCTTCTCTTGGCTTGTAGATAGTCATTTTCCTCTAAGAGCAGCTCTGTGTTCAAATAGGCCATAGGCCTATTCTAATGACCTTGCTATAAGGTGGTTAACTTGAAAAATACCATTATCTGCAAATCAAGTCACATTCTGAAGCAAGGGAATTAGAACTTCAGCAAATGAAATTTAAGGTGTTACAGTTCAGTCCATGAAACTCATCAGTATTCTATTCTTCACTGAAGGCCAAAAGAATGTTTTCAGGGAAAGAGTGGTCTGTATCTTACTTGCTGGTTACCATGGTACCCAGTGTAGACAGGGACTCCTCCCCCTCCTTGAATGCCTGTGTGGTTACCTTTGGGTGTGTGTCCCATAATTTTTGGTCACCCTACAAACACAGGTACACACAGGGGTGTGGAAACACACACACACATACACACACACACACACACACACACACATTTTTCACATAGCATGGCTGAATTCATTCAGCATAGTCCATTGTAGTAAAATACTAGGCACACAGCATTTCCAGGCTTGATGTTCAACTTGTACTTTCACAATTACTATTTTTGTAGTGATTACAGATTCATGAGAAATTTCGGCCTTTATATCAGTCAACATGGGGTTGGCATGCACTAAGCACATTTATATTCATCATACCATTTTTATTCCTTCTGAGAATCTTGGGAATGAGGCAGAGTGGGTATGGTTGGTTCTGTTTTATTAGTAGAGGAGGTAAAATTCTCTTCTTTAGTCTTGGACCCTTGTCCTCCAGGTACTTGTCTATACCTGTCCATACCTGTCCAATCCATGGAGCAATATCACATTCCACAAAGCATGACTTCCCATGCCTGTATCTTCGACGGAAGCAGGCTTTTCCTGACTTTACCCTCTTGTCTTCTTCACCTCTCTCTGCCTGTTCCACTGTCTTTTGCTGTGGTGGCACGATCTTTACTAGGACTCATTCTTGTGCTACTCCTGTCCTTCTCCCTTGCCTTCCTCCCCTCGAAGGATTTATTTTAGGTTAGCCTAAGGCCTGTGCACACAGAAGATGGAGAAATTTGCCTTGGGATCAGGGCCTCCAGCAGCTTCTTTACATCTGGTAGGCAGGTGGGCTAGCCAGGTGTCTGGAAAGTCGGAGGTGGTCAAGTGCACGTGCCTCCACTGGGAACTCTGTGGAACAGAGAAAATGGTCTCTCAGGTCGGTAGTACTGTGGTCAGCAGACATCTGGGCAGGGGCCTGGAAACACAAGGGCGATGGTGTCTTCAGTGTGGGGACTACTGGGGAGGCATTTTGCTTATGCAATGCTTTATTCATTCTTAGGGCCTTACTTAAAGTTGATTAAAGGAGTGGATGCCCGTCCCATCTCTGAATGTCTCTCTGACAACCTCATCTTTCAATGCCTGCTGGGGTCTGAGGCCTAGCTCCTATCTCCAGGCTCACTGCTTGGTCCTGACTCTCCTCTTCCTCTTGGTCATATTCATCCTGCTGCGGCCCAGATGGTCTCCCTGCTTCTGCGCCTGCTCACTCTAGTTTCTGTTTTCACTGCGGTCATTTCAGTTTAGTGAAACAAGCATGCCCTGTCCCCTATTCTGGCTTCTGTCACAGCTCCAGGCCCTGTCTGCTGGACTAGGCACTGAGTGAAGTGCTCTCTCTTGTCTCTGGGCCTGAGTCTGTGTAGTGTCTTCTGTCCTGAACGTCCTCCCTAGCCTTGTCCCTCTCCTTGTCCCTCAGTTTTCTGATGAATTGTTGCCTCTCCCCATAATGCAGCCTAATCGCTGTATCTGGGCAGCTCTGGCTGATACCCTGCAGGCAGGTGAATTACTCCTAAGTGCACCCATCTCACTCAGTGATCACCTGTTTATTTGACTTCTGCTCTCCCAGTGTGGGGATTCATTGCTGTGAATTAAGTGTCTGGAGTCCAGCGTACAGCTGGGACTCTGTAGATATTACTGGAATCAGTGAGCTCCCTGGCAGGCTGTCTGTTAGCACCAGGTTTTTTTCTTACCTTGAAAATACTTGCTGCTGAGACCATTACCCTAAAACACAATTGCCTGGGTCATTTCTCTACTTAAAAGCAAGTATTATTGGCACCATCAAGGACAATGTAGTGTGAAAAAATACCCTAACATGGCTAGCCAACCCTCTTCTCCTCTACCCAAAGCGTTTTATCCAGCTATCTTACCCCATTACCCTCAACTTTTCTGATTTCTACTCTTTCTCTATCCAGACCCTGAATTATCCCTAGATTTTTCTTGACCACTACAGGGTCTGGCATCTAGTAGGTGCTAAACAAATATTTGCAAGATTTAATTTTCAAAGAGGAAGAGGAAGAGGTAAACAGCCCCGCACGTCTACTGCCTGAAGGAAAGAGAAGCTGAGGAGGGGGAGGCCTGGGATCTTGTTCATTCTTTCTGGTGATGTTATGTCTACACTACAAGCATCAGTGGCTGGGAATGACACTTGAGCTTTTCATGAAGGACTGTGGTAGCTCTACTGACATGTTTTTGTGTTGGGCCTCAGGTTCCAGGACCAAGTTGAGCTTAATATGGGAGTAGGAGGCTGGGAAAGGCAGGGTTCTAGCTGAGAGGCAGAGAGCACTGGTTCTACAATTGGAGTGAAAGAGCAGATAGCCAGGTTTCATAGACATTTCATCCCCTTTCACCAAGGAAATGGAGACAATTTTCTCTCAGCTGTTTTCCATGAACACTTAGAATGTCTAGAGAAAGAGCAGAATCATATGAAACAATCAAGGCCTGTGCTATCAGACTATTGGGACTCAAAAGCAGCCCCAAGAGAAGTGAAACCGACATGCAACTTTCTCTAAGGTTACTACACAGCAGGTTAACTGCTTCTGTACTGTGGGATTCCTGATAACCACCTTGTCGAGGAGTTTTGAGGCTGATTTATGACAACAGCAAGCAACGACTGCACTAGCTGGCATAGTGGAAGGGTTGGACGAAAACAGGCTTTCTTCCTGTCTAATGCAGACATCATACATCACAGTTCATACATGAAACAAAGAAACATTCAACTTCGGGGAAATTTTAAATCTACTGGTTATTGAGCTGGAAAGAATAGAAGATCACAGGTCTTTGAGCCTGGCTGTCAGGAACTGCTGAGCTTGGATCCTCAAGCTGATGTCAAGTTCAATCTGGCTTCCCAGGTGCACTTCACAACTTCCCAAAGGACATTCAGTAGGTCAACTTCATCTAGAAGTGTACGGGAGCTGATTGGTAAGTACAAAGGATGGTAAAGCAGGCCTTTGAGTTTTGTTCTGGAGTGCTTTTTATATATGCACACTGTGTGTGTGTGTGTGTGTGTGTGTGTGTGTGTGTGTGTGAATGGAGACCAGAGAATAGCTGGTGTTTGGTGTCATGCCCTATCTCTCCACATTATTTCCTCCAGACAGGGTCTCTCACTGAACCTGGAGCTAGGGAGGTGGCCACCAAGCCCCAGAAATGATTGTCCTGTCTCTGCCCCCACAACACTGGGGTTTATAAGCACATGCACATTCATGCTAGGGTTTTACAGGGGTGTTTGGATTTGAACTCAAGTTCTCATGCTTGCACAGCAAGTACTCTTTTTTTTTTTTTTTTTTTTGAGACAGGGTCTCCTTGTAGTCCCAGGTGTCCTGGAACTCACTGTGTAGACCAGGGTGGTCTTGAACTCACAGAAATCTGCCTGCCTCTGCCTCCCAAATGCTGGGATTAAAGGCGTGCACCACCACACCCGGAACTACAGCAAGTACTCTTAACCCACTGAACCATTGCTCCAGCTTCAAGGCCCTGATTTTAAAGCAAGACAGGGCTGGAGGAGGTGCTGTGGTTAATGCTGTTTTTTTTTAAATGCAAAAATTAATTGACATATTTTATACATTTATATAAATTTTTGATACATTAGAATTAATATATAAATTAATTTCTATTTATTTATTTGATTCACAATATAAGAGCACAGTTGTTTTCAGATCACATTGACATTGCTCAGTTTGCCATACAATTAGGTAATTGGTGCTAGCATCCACAGATGAAGGATACCATTCATCTTTTGTTTTTCTGGGACTGTGTTACTTCACTTAGCATGATATCTTCTAGCTCCATCCATTTACCTGCAAAGTTTGGTTAATGCTGTTTTTAGATAGCTCTGCCCTGGTGTAATGACAAATTTGGAACATTTTCAATCTATTCTTCTACCATATTTCTTTTTACCTCTTTCCTATCTTTCTTCTCTGACATTGGTTAATTGAGGATAAAACTCAGTGGATGTAAAATGGTATGGTTCTAAGTGTGAAATGGAATTGAAATCAAGATAATGACTTCACAGCACACAAAAAAACATTTTTCATATTGAGAGTAGGAAGAGGTTGAGTCCTTTCTGCTACAGAGAACATGAATCAAAGATAAATGACCCTTTTCTTTGCCCACAGGGACCTTATACCGAAGGTTGAAAGAGTTGCTACTTCCTCAAATACTATAGAGACACACATCTAAAATTCTTCATGCTTAGTAAAGTTAATGACATCCAACAGGCATTGCATTCCAGAACTATGTGTATAATTAAAGAGAAAGATAATTTCTGTTTCTTTTCTTTTATATTAGAAACTTCTATCATGTGTCACCTTTCCAGAAAGATCTCCCATGAGCCTATTGTCCTTAATGACTACCACCCAGCCTCAGCTTGGTACACCTTTGCTGTGTTCCACCCGAAGATCTGATCCTATGCAGCTCCATCTTAGGACATACCATGGTGCTATTTTATATTCACACGTTACCTGTTGCCATGGTACTTGAGTGAGTCTCGCTCCACAGGATGAGGTTTAACTGCTCCTTTAATAACTTCATGGAAAATAAATTCCTATAACTGAAAGTCACCCTGACCTGGGTCCAAGTCTTAGCTCTGTCAGTTATGAGCTATGTCATTCCATGTATATTCATTTCCAGCTTTCTTCATGGTATGTTGCAGAGACTGCACTGAGCTTGTAGAGTTTGGATGAGAATTAGATGAGATACTTTAGGTGAGCACATTACACCACCCCTTATTTATAACAAGAGGTTAGAAGCTTTTGTATTTTTGGCTGAATGAATGGGTATCCATACTCATAGCTGTCAGGAGAAACAAAGGGAACTTTTTAAACTGACAGGGCTCCTCTCAGTACCCAGGGGGCTGGCAGCTATGCCTTGTTTGCAGTGCTTATGAAATAGTAAGTATGGTGTTTTTATTAGCAGGCAACTAGGCCTTTGTATTAGTTGCTCTGGTAATTGCTTTGGCAAAATGCCTGAGAAAGTAACTCAAGAGAGGGGTTTATTTGGCTTTGTGGTTTAGGGTTCAGGCCATCATGGCAGAGATGGGCAGCTCACCTATGACAGAGCGTGGGCTTCTTGCTCATGTCTGGATCTTGGCAGACTAGGAAGCAGAGAGAGTCAGGCTGAAGCAGGCTGGGCCCTACGACTCCAAGGAGCCACCCCTGTGACTCACGTCTTCAGCTAGAGCCCACTGGTACCCATGAATATCAGAGTTTGCTGGGCATCCACGGATGGGTTCCAGGTTCTGTGGCCTTGAAAAGAGGATTAGACAAAGACACGTGGACATAAGCTAGCGAAGTGAGAAAATTTATGATAAAAGAATGCAATTTTAGAGGCAGAAGCAAGCTGGAGTAAGGACAGATGTTTTAGCAGTGGAACGATCCTGGCAGAAACAAAGATGTTCTAGAGTCATGGGTGCTCTGCCATTAGCTATCAGACTACCAAACAGCAGGCCCCAAAGAACTGGAATTCCTCCAGGAATCTCATGCCGGGAGAAGGAAAAGTCTGGTGTCAGCCAGAGGGGAAGTTTGTCTCCCACAAAGATTCCACACAGTTCTGACAGCTTGTCACATCACCTTGCAGGAGAGACTGGAGCACAAACGAAGATGACAGACGGAGCCACATCTTGACCAGGCACGACTGCTTAGTTTGTCATCCCCCTGGCCTTCTAATAAACCCCCCGCTAGGACCTTGAAGATGGACTTTGTTCCTCTTTCCAATGTGGCCACACTGAATCAATCTGTCTCTGCTTTTTCCTATGACTCGTTTGTTTCATTGGCCTACTGAGTGCAGGTGGCCTAGCCTGTTAGGGCTGCCAGGGCCCAGGCTCTGATCCTAACACCTGGGAACGGTAGCTCCCACTGAAGAGAGCAAGAGATAGAAACTGGTCAGGAGGCATTAGGGCAGGGACCTTGAAACCAAACGGTTCTCATTCTGGCCAGAACATGGAAACATCTTTGGTTCTGTCTTGGCCAGAGGCCAAGATGCCAGAAGAAGCTCTGATTCCTGGTCTGTTTTCTTGTTACTTTTCCTCCCCTTATGCAACCTAAATGAGCACCCATGCCTACAAACTACAGTGAGGATGTGACTGGCACGGAGAGGCTCCTGGCCATCTCCTGGGTGGGCCAGCTGGCTGTACTGACCAGCTCCTCTTTCCGTGCCTCACCCCACTTTCTGCCATAAGTTCTCTAAGAAGACCCTAGATTAACAATTGTGCCCCATTTTCTGGGACCCTCTCCTAATATCTAGGAGCTCTGCTTTCTCTCTTAAGTGTCCACCTATAATCCTATCACAAAATTCCTTTCTAAACTCACAGTTGTCAGTGAGACAAAGGAATTGAAAGGCACCAGCCTAGGTTGCTTTGGTGACCACTGATTTGTCTGAAACCATGGCACCCTGAGAAAGCCTCTCTGACTCTCAGAGATGCCTTCCTTATCATCATGGCCTTTGCCCACAGATCAGGGCTTTTATGTCACACAGGGTTAGCTTTGGGATTATAAGGATAGCACAAGCTTTATGGCTGTTTTGAATAGTGTGAGCTATATCTGTTATCTGTTATCTGCTATATCTGTTATACAATTTCATGCATCTTAAATCTCCATTCAGGGGTGTGTGTGTTCTAGTATTAAAATGAGTCAGATATCACCTTCAGACACTGGAGTGCCTTTGCCCCTGGGACTGTGGTGGGGTTTAGTTGGTCTTAAGCTAGAGGGTTTTCTTGCCTTGCTCTTTGCCAATCTGTCCTTTCACATGCTAATCTTGTAAGGATTCGTACAAGGGCTCTGGACTCCATTTTCCACAGTGTTCTTCCCTTTATGGCCACCTAAAGGTTCCACATCTCTGAAATCTACCAGCCGGGTACCAAGTGATTAAACACATGAACCTGTAAGGGACAGTCTACATTTAAACCCTAACAATTCATAAACTCGCTGCCTCCATTTACATCTCTTCTAAAATAAATCAGGAAATTGAAACTGGTGATGAAAAACAGATTTATTTACTTGGCCAAAACAGAAAGAGAAAAACTCCCTCTTCCCCTATGTTTCCTGTAGCACTGTTACAGTTTTATAGACAAGATGAAACAAAAGTCAGGAAAATGCCCGTGTTAATTTAGCAGCCAGCTAAGATGAGGGACTGTGAAATCTCTTCCTGTGACGAACAGAGAGCGCTTCCTTCTCTGGCCAAATGCTGCTTTATTTAGCCTGTTTACCCCACTTGCATACAATGAAATACTATTATATTTGGAAAAACTAATAAATATCACATAGTTGGAAAGTGTAAGTTCCTAAGACTCTGAGCAAGCACATTTCAATTGTATCTCTTCCATATTGCTTTGATTCAGTTTCCACAGTTGTTAAATTGGGGTGGAGAGTATTAATTAATAATTATGTAAAAATGTCTGGAACATTTACTATGTATAAGGAGCTATGCTGGGGCTGGAGAGATGGCCTAGCGGTTAAGAGCACCGACTGCTCTTGCAGAGGACCCGGGTTCGATCCCCAGCACCCACAGGGCAGCTGAGAACCAACTGTAACTCCAATTCCAGGAGAACTCCAGTTCCAGGGGAATCTAACACCCTCTTCTGACCTCCGTGGCATTGCATGACACGGGTGCACAAACCTACATGCAGACAGTACATTTATACACATAAAAAATAAAAAAAAATTATATAAAAAAGGAGCTATGCTAATTGGTAGGAGGGATGAGGCATTAACTCTAGATTAACCTGATTATTTTCCCCAGCTATTAGAAGTTCTGATTCTATGGCTTTTATAGCTTGACACTATAATGGAATCACGTAGCTTTTAGGAATTAAGGTCGGTAGCTAATTTCACAATAGATATACTCATTATTTGTCATTAAAGAATGGTTCTAGCCTCCGGGAACTAGTCTGGCTCTAAGATAGAAATGCATATGAAGTTGCTAAGAAGTCCTATTGTTAGTGGCACGAATAAGTGTCCTCTGATACAGGTGTAGGAGGGCTGCTGCAAGCATGTCTGGTGGTCCTTCCTTCTGAAGCTCTCAGTGAGTCATTGAGCAGCTCTGATTAGGAACCTGACTAGAAGCTTTGCTGTAGAACAGTTCACTTGATAACTTATGCATGCATTTCAAAGTTTGGAGGGTGAATATGCTAATGGATGCATGCTGAGAATGAGTATAGAGGGAACATGTAGTTCATTAACCATAATAAGAGCAGGAGGAGACTCAGTCACCTTTGTGTTCCTTTGCAGGAAGGAACATTCAAAGAAGGCAGCTCTGCTGGTAGGTTTCCAGCTCTGTTTCTACAGCGGGAGAAAGCAGGCCTTACCATTCAATACGAGGCTTGCTGGAGTTGCAAATAGCAGGACATCTCTCAGCACGTTGTCAACATACAAGAGAACCGTTTCCCCTTAGATTCTGACTCAGCTGTCACAAACCGAGCATGTAGCCCCTGCCTGAACCAGACCCCATTTTAGTTGGTGCTTCATTCCTCTCTCTGTGCTTCTGCTTCTCTGTGTGTCCTGACTGTCAACTGTTCCCTGCAGGGTGGGACTTGAAGTCCCCTCAACATCATCACAGCTCTTAGCTACTAGTAAACACAGTACTAACCAAGGCAGCCAAAGCCTCATGGCTTGAGCTTCAGTCTCTGAGAAACCATTGCAAAATCACTTCTGCTTTCTGGACCTCAGTGTTCATATTGTAAAATGAGAATTTTGGAACAGATTTTCTTGATCCACTGTGTCCCACTTTGATGCTCAATGGTTCATAGTCTGAAATGTCTGAGAAGCTGCTTGTTGGGTGGCCAATTAGGCTGAGGGAAACAGCAAAGCTGTCAAGTGCATAAAAGAAACAAGGGCATGGTAGCTCATCTAAAAGCTAGCAGAGAGTTTGTCCCACAGTCTCTGTAGAGTTTGTTTGTCTATTGAAAAGTAAGTCCAGAAAGTAGAGCTCAGAATGAGCAAAGGCAGTGAAGGGACAGAGATGGGAGGTCTGCAGCATGAAAACCTGGGGCTCGAAACAGGACACCGATTCCCAAGCAAAAACAGCGACAATCAGATCATCTGTCCTTTCAACAACTGAGTCTAAAGTCTCCAAATTGGGCTCCATCTTCTGTGGGACTGGGCAAGGCCCAGCAGCAGCATCAACAGCAAGCACTGCTTTCTGTGCTCCAGAAGTATTTCTGAGCCCCTTAGCAAACCAGCCATCTGGTCTGCCTTCTTCCTTCCTGGTAAGACTCTTATCTGCAAGAAAGCTCAGGGCTGATGGCCAGTGGGACATGTCGGAAGAGTCCAGGATTTCTTTCCATTCAATGGGGGTGTGGGGGTGTGTGCGTCAGTGATTTCTAAGGAGTCCTCCCTGTTCCCAGCAGCAGCTGCTAAAGAAGCAGCGGATGCTTTCTGAAGCCTCCCAGAGTTCATAGGTCAATGTGCTTCCCAAATGAGCACATCTACACATCATTGCTCCGAGCAGACAGGAGGCTCATCCTCCAAGAGCTTTCAGAGGCATTCATGTAAATTCACAGTTTCCATAGATGCATGAATCATCACGGAAAGACCGCAGTCATTTACGGTGGGCTATGAAGACACCTTTGCCTTCAGTCAACTGCCGACTGCCCTCATAATTCACGAAGGCTTTTTTAGACATCTACTAGGTAACAAACACTACCTGCCTCTCCCCAGATCCTCGTCTTTTTCAGGATAAAAGTTCTAGGAGAGCAAATGTTTTGTCAGTTTTGCTCACAGATGAATATCTAATGATTATAAATAAAGTGATATAAATATAACCTGGTACATAGTAGATTCTTATATTTAGAAGGACTTGGTGAGGGGCTTGAGATAGCAATATAAATAGAATATTCTTCCAACTCTTTATTTATTACAACATGATGGGTAGGAAAGGTGAAAGATTTGACCTTTCCTGGGGTACCATTGCATGTTTATAAAGCATTATATTAAATTCTGGGAATGGAGAACAGTCCTAAAAAACAGGGCACATTCCCAGGGAAGGGCATGTTCCCAAGGGAAGAGTACTGTGTCTTTCTAGAGTATTGTAACACTATGCTATTGAACATGGAGCAGACTTAAGCAGAAATATTTCAAGCCTGGTGAGTTAGTTACTGGGCAGGGGAGGGTTTGTGAGTCTATTGTGTGGCTCCTTCTAGTATGTTCAACCAGAGGCTGCCCTGATGATAAGACCACTGTATCTCCTTTCAGGACAAGTGAAAACTTTCTGGTGGTAGGGTCTCCTAGGTAGTATGTTCCTCTTCTGTGGAGGTTTTGGAAGGATCAGGAGATGTAAGAGAAGAGCATGGGTACTAGAAAAATGAAGCTAGAGCAGAGATTTCTAGCTCAGGGTACTAGGAAAGTGGAGCTACAGCAGAGACTTCCAGCTTAGTTCTCTTCATTCTCGTTTCACGGGCTTTCTGCCTCAGGGGCAATGGACAGGACTGTATCTCATGCTCTGAGGTGTATTGATGCTAAATTAGATTTAATCTGAGCCAGAGTCTTCAGATTAAAAAAATTTTTTTTGATGTTTTTGAGACAAGGGTATCCATGTAGCCCTAGCTGGTCTGTAACTCACTATGAAAACCAGGTTGGCCTTGAATTTACGGAGATCTGCCTGGCTCTGCCTCCTGAGTGCAGGGATTAAATGCATGTGTCAACATGCCTGGCCCTTAAAAATATTTTTATTAATCCTTCAAGAATTTCATACAGTGTATATCACTCACATTCAGACCTCCTTCCTCATCTCTACCACTACCTTACTGTATGTCTGACTGCATCTCCTCTTTTATGATTTTTCCTTAAAAGCTTATTGTTATTATTATTATTATTTGTCTTTTTGAGACAGGGTCTCCCTATAGTTCCAGCTGGCCTGGAACTCACTCTGTAGACCAGGCTGGCCTTAAACTCACAGAGATCCACCTGCTGGGAATGGAACCCAGGTCCTTTGCAAAAGCAGTCATGACTCTTAACCACTGAGCCATCTCTCCAGCCCCTTAAAGGCTTATTAAGTCTAATCTGTGTTCCCCAAATGCTCTTGGGTGCGGGTCCATCCCTGGAACCTGGTTAACCTATTAGGTATCACACCAGTAAAGAACACTGACTCTCCGTCTCCCAGCATCTATCAATTGCCACTAGATCCTAGGCTAGGCTGGAGCTTCCTGCCACCTCCTTGTTCCCTGTGGCATTTTATCTGGTTTGGGCTTGTGCGAGTCTTGCGCATGCTGTCACAAGTGCTGTGGCTTCATATATGCGACTGTCTTGTGTCCAACCACAGTTTTCCTTGTATTCAACCATCAACTCTGGCTCTTGCGCTCCTTCTGTCTCCACTTTCATAATGGTCTCTGAGCGTTGCAGGGATGGGATATGATATAGATGTCCCACTTAGGACTCAGTACTCTGCAATCTCTTGTTCTCTCACACTGATCAAACATGAGCCTCTGTATTAATCACCATCTGCCATACGAAGAAGCTTATGGAACCAGGTGTCTCCAGATATCCTTTCAAACCCTATGCTCCATACTTGTTATTTCAAACAGTTTGTGGTAATGATTTGTGTTGACCTACAGAAGGTGAGGGCCAGACAAGGACTTTCACATAACTTTTGAAAAAATGCTTCATTTATTTTTTATTTTATGTGTATGAGTGCATTGCTTGTATGTATGCAAGTATACCTGTGTCATGCAATACCTGCGCAAGTCAGGAGAGGGCATTGGATTCCCCTGGAACTGGAGTTACAGACATGGAGTTAGCAACCATGTGGTGCTGGGAATCAAACCTGGGTCCTCTGTAAGAGCAGCCAGTAATCATATCCACCGAGCCATCTCTCTAGCCCCTGATATACTTTCCAAAACTGATTCTTAACATTTTGAACATCTTGAGAATAATTTAAAATTTTATGGAAGGCATTTCACAGGAAAATGCACTTACAGTCTCAGAATGAAATGCCAGCAAGAAGGATGGTTAGAGTGTGCCGTTTCTATGAGGCCCACGGTAGACTGGTACCTTAGCGTATGGACTCTAGGCTAAGCTGACTGGGTTAATCCCACCTGGAATATTGTGATTGAGGAGATGTGGATCAGGCGGTGTGTGTGGGGGTGAAGAGCGCATGAAGCCCAGAGGCACACAGCTTTATTCAAGTCTTGGATCTGCCTTCCTAAGCTGTGATCCTGGAATACTGAAGAAAGGTTTTGCACAGTAGGCAATGAGTGAATTATTAAAATATATTATAAAGAATGCCTTTTCATGTCTTCCTGAAAAGGCAAGCCGTGAAGCAATGGACACAGCGCTAGGGAGACTGGGTAGATAAGAAGCAGGAATAGAACAGCTGCTACTACGTGAAGTGTGACAGAAGGTGAATGCCAAGGCTGAACACCAGCTTTGGTTACAAACCTTGGCCATGATCACCCTGGAGGAGCAGTGCACAATCCTGCCTTCTACTTGGGTGCACTCAGTTGGTACACCCAACCTTTCCACAACTCCTAGACTTCTCCCCTCTGCTCACTATGGGGCAGTATGCCTTAGGTGAGGAAATGAAGCTGACCCCTCCTAGTAGGTGCTAGGGCCTTTCAGGCACGTAAGAGCCTCCTAGCATGCATAGCATGATATCTGCAAGTGCCAGCGAAAGATCTGACCCAGAGAGCTTGTGAGACCACATAGGGCTACTCTGGGTTGAGTGGGACTCTGCATCCAGCATTAGTCCAAGGTGAGAGGCTTCTATTGAACTGTTTTCTTAATCTCTAAATCTCTAAATCACTCCAGTGGCTCCAACAACTACAAGTACACAAAGAATGCCTCAGAGTTCATTGCTCAGGATATTTATACACTGTGAACTTTAGTTTCTTTCTTTGTGTAATGCAGATCACCAGAGTGGCCACATTGTGCAAAATATTAAAGAAACTATGCCGGGTGCAGAAGAGTTGCAACTCTGCACATATGGGTGGTAGCCTTGTTCCTGTCTTAAGAACGTGTGGTAAGGCTGTAGCCAGGGCAGTATGGACTCCTGTGTTCTTTATACTTTGCATGTAAATCAGTTAAGTTCCCAGAGAAATTTTTAGCTATTAATTCCCCTCTGTATTATTCTTGCTATTGAATAGGATAAGGATGACTTGGAATGAAACTGCTCAGGTTTCAAATTTTAGAAACCCCTTAGCAGAGCAATGGTTATGAAGTCATTTAATTTCCTTAAACTGCAGTTTTCTTCTGGGCATAATAATCACTACTTCTAAGGGTTGTAGAGAAACTCAAATGAGGATGAATGTGGGAGAGGGTTTCCATAAACATCACTGATAATCTCTGTGTACCTGTGCACTTTTCTTCAAAAATTTTGTTCTGAATCAAAAATTTATATTTATTATGAATATTTATCAGTAATAATTATAGTAATGCTAGGTAACTATTGCATGTGTGCAATGCTTTCAGTATTAAGAACATTCTTCATATTGACTGACTGAGTTACTTAGGATAACTCACTAAGGGAACTGAGAGACTGACAGACAGCAAGCTACCCAATTCATACTTCTGTGAAAAACAGCAGAGTGGGGCTTTCTATCCCAGAAACAGTCTTTATTTTCAGCCACTCTTGCCTGTAACCCATCAGATCAAGTCACAGGTCCACAGGCTGTGTGTAAGGGTGGAACTTCACACTTGGGATTTTTCAGCGTCCTCTCCTCCTTTGTCCCACCACCTTCTTGCCTTGTTGCTTTGTTATCTTGTTTTCTTTCTATTTATTTTTGTTTTTGTTTTTGTTTTTGAGACAGGGTCTCACTATGTAAGCTTGGGTGGCCTGGAACTTGTTAGGTAGACCAAGCTGGCTTTGAACTCACAGAGATCCACTTGCCTCCTGAAATGCTGGGATTAAAGGCATGTGCTATCATACCCTGCTCATTTTCCCTTTTAAAATGTCAACTCTTCTAGATATCAGGCTGATGATTTTTTCTGAATGGTCCATACACACGTTTCCTAACTTCTTATGTTATAGTTTTCTGTACACAACACTGAGTCTCAAAGTCCCTAGGATCTACATTCTATGTTTCTGTGGATGATATTGTCCTCAACAGGTCTCCTCACACTTAAGTGGTAAGTTGGGCCTTTGTTGACCAGGACCCTAGAGTCATTAGAGATGGAGGCTCAGTCCAATGCCTTCTTTTCTTCTCTTGTTGCCTCTCTAGTATGTCCCTTGCCCCTCCCCCCATCAGTCATCCCTTTGCATATGTTTTAGTGCTTTTGATAAAAGATGAGACTCTAGTATTATATTTGGTTCTGAACAGAGAATAATCCTTTTCACAGTTCTTATGTCTATTAGTCAATTAAAGAAGGCAGTTTTACCGGTTTTATGAGAGATTACCCCTATAATAGTTGTCTCCAATTTACTGTTGGAGAGCGACCTCATCATCATCATATTTCTCCTTGTTCTGGGCGGGGATACAAGAAAGTCTCTCATATCAAAACCTTTGTGGCACCTAGAAGGTTAGTTTCATTAGGACTCATTATAAATAGTTGTTACATAGGATCCACAATAGTAGGATCCACAGAGGGGTTCGATGTTTATGGTAATCTGAGGCTTTTCTTCCTTTCCATGTTCAGACGGATCAACCTTTCAGTTGGCACTTTCTGGTACATCCTACTCAATGCAAAGCTGTATATTTTCTTTTTCAGACATTAAGTTGGTGACATTTTGTCCTGTTGGAACCCACAAATCTTTTCCCGTAGTTAGTTTTAAGATTTGAATTGCAAGGTTTTTGATGAAAAGGTTTCATGTCTATCTGTACCCCCCCTTTTTTTTAACCCATGAGTCTCCAGAAGACAGTTGTATTATACATAACTATAGGGTGGAATCAAGGCTCAGATTTCATCAAATTCACCCATGTTGTTTTGGGTGACTATATATGATTAACTTGGGAAGCAAACTTAATTTTTATGTTAAATCATCTTAAAGAGAATGCTACAAGGTGATACTGTACAACAGAGAAATTATAGAGAACATTTGTATGTGCCAATCCCAAAGTTATTGCTCTACAGATTTTGTGTAAAACAAATGTGGACAACAGCGATTTATATCTCCATTTAACTCAGATGCATTACCGTTTTTATCAGAGTCTGTAAACCAATGTTGTTTAATATACACCTATTTACTTTTACTAAGTCCTAAAACATCATGTATCCTGTAGACAGTGTCTAGGCAAAACTGGGTACTTGTTGAACTCATCCACCTGTGCCCCTTTTCTAAGCCTAGGGAACAATCTGCGGAAGAGGGGGGCATGGTAGAATGTAAGGGCTGCGATTGGGGTGAATGGTGAAACTACACAGCAATGTAGTCTGGACACTCATTTGATTAACTTGATTGAACAAACAACCCCTCACCCCCCGCTGTAAGGTGGGGCTGTGGGGGTTTGGGCACAACAGCCTACAAATTGGTTTTACATGAAGGATGCTTGTACTCATGGATTATCACTTATAGCCAAAAAATGAAAAAAAAATGCAGGACAGTTATGGCAGAATGCATGATCTGGGATGGGGTGGGGGTGGGGGGGAAAGGAAAGGGAAATATGCCTGAACTGAATTGGAAAATGATGTATGAAATGCACAAAGCATCAATAAAAAATGTTTAAAAAAAAAAAAGATGAGACTCATGGGTCTTGGGAGATGGCTCAGTAGGTAGAGCACTTGCCATGTAAACCTCAGGACATGAGTTCATATTCTCAGAACCCAAGTTAAAGTCACCTGTCCCTCCAGTGTTCCTACAGTGACCGGAAAACAGAGAGAGGAAAATCCTTGGGAGCTTGCAGACAAGCTGGCCTGGCATAAGCAGTGCAAACAGCAAGAGAGCCTGCCTCACGATGAGGAGGAAGGTGAGGACCAAGACATAAGGTCATCCTTTGACTCTTACTGGTATAGACCTGCTGCGCGTGTGTACCCCCACCCCCAAACGGGAAAGAATATCTTTATCAGGCTGATGCTCAGCTGCTTTGATTTGCTACTTCTAGCTGGGCACCCAGCAGTGGGCGGAGAGTCGCCTTGGAGCTGAACTGAGCTGCCTCCACATACCCAGTGCTGTGTATGTAGAATGCTGTCCCTGAGCCAATGGAATGCGGATACATGTGAGATAGAATCCTTTCACAGAGTTATCACAGACAAACCTGGTGTAAGTGTCCTAAAAACGCTGTAATACCCACTTCACTGACAGGTCTGGCCATAGTACGCTTTCTAATGGAGTGTGATTTCATTCATATTTTCGCCAAACGGTAAAGGCGTGTGTGTGTGTGTGTGTGTGTGTGTGTGTGTGTATTTATGATTGTGGTTGGCATTGAGTCAGTTCGTGCTAATAGCATTTTATTTATGTCCATAGGAATTATAACCATAATTCTGGCCCGTGTTTTCTTGCCCTAACTTTGCTCCAGAAAGGTTAGGCACTCACAATTATTTTCTGGTATATCTATAGATATTTTAACTCTTAAGATTCTTTTGGTAGAATACCAAAGTATTTTCAACCAGGAAATACTTCCAGGCCAGATTATCTCAAGATGGTTTAGGAGAATAGGTGAGAGGTGGGGTCTGTGCTATTCATTTGGAATTTTGTTCTGATAAGGTTGAATTAGCTGTTGTTAAAGTACAGACTCTTACTTTGTCCCCTCTTTCAGTGTGGCACTTAGGGGTGGGCATATGGAAGCCCAGCAACAGGGCCCAGGCATGCAGGCAGGAGCAAGGGCTAGGAGCAGTCAGCTCAGCTGCTCCCTGCTTGGCCACCTGCAAGCTCTCCTGCTACAGAACCTTGAAGTAGCAGGAGACACATTTCGGCAAAGTGGTTGGCAGAACATTTCAATATGGCATTGCTTAAGGGAGAAGGAGATTATAGGCAGAAGAGTCAGGGAAAACCATAGCAATCCATTAAGTAGGTGTACATTATCCTTTATTCATAAGTATAATCAGAGAACTAAGAATTATGAGGTATTCAAGGTCAATCCAATAGCATAAATAAACAAACAAAAGTATTTTTCTTTAGATTTGAGAACTTATTATACAAAACATGGTATAATATAAAAAGTGGCTACTTAGTAAATGAACACCAGACATGGGAAATGAAAAAAAGGTGATGTTGAAATAACAATGTCCATGGGTGGCCTAAAGAATCGCAGAAAGAGAACTAAATACAGACCCTGAAGACAAGTCTGAGATGCAGGAAACAGAGGAGATGGAAACCTGAGAGATGGATTCAGAAACAAGAGGGATAGGTCTGGGATTTCAACATCCATCCAGTTGTACTTCAAGAAAGAGAAAACACAGGTCATGGGGGACATGAAGTCATCTAAGGAAGAGTATATGATTTTGTGAGCTGAGAAAGTTGGATCTTCACATGGAAAGGCTTACTGGAAGCTGGGGGATTAAGAGAACTAGGTATATCCCGAGTTAGTGGTGATATATATATATATATATATATGTTTGTGTGATGTAGGGCACCTACAAAGAAAAAGTGAACCCTCCACCTGGATTGTTTTTTCAACGTGAGCAGCTTGGGTGGTATCCAGAACCAAATAAATACTAAAGCCTAGGGCTATGCACTCAGGCAAAATATATTAATACAGGAACTCTGACATCAGCAATGGATTTTCTACCAGGTGAAGGTTGGCCAGGGGATCCAAGGCCCCACAAAAGGTAAGGGTCCTTGCCTCTAAGTTGGGAGACCTACAGGAGGAGAGGCAATAAGACCTCTGCTGCCGAAGACCTGACGTTAACATGGGAGGGATGTATGAGACCACACATGCAAGTGTACAGATGGCCCTTGGAATGCAGAGAGAGTGTTACCAAAGGCCACTAAAAACCAATAAAGCAAATATGGGTCTCCCTGAGTCAAGCAAGACCCCCACCGCAGCACACCAGCTACACATCAACCTGCCTGGAAAGTACTGGTGAGCAGAGGCACCATGGGCCTGATGACTCCCAATCCTAATTGGCTATTGGCTCTCCCCTGGAGAAATAACCCATGGCTGGCCACAAGCTTACATCCTCGACAGGTTTAGGGATGTGATTACTAAGCCACAGAAGGACCCCGGCATATTCTAACCAGGGGGGAAAATTGATACTTCATGGATGTAAACATATCCAAACATGTGTCATGCTAAAGTAACCTACCATAACTTTAGTGCTAGCTGTAAATACCTATATATCTATTGTTGTTCGTCATTAGTAGGATCAAAAGGTTATTCCATTCGGACAAACTGCGTAGCCCATGAAAGGACAAGCCATATTGACAGAGTTTCCAAGACAACAGCCTCCAGAGAGAGTGGACCTGTTTACCTCTCATCCACCTGTGCCCCTTTTCTAACCTAGGGAACAACCTGCGGAAGAGGGGGCATGGTAGAATGTAAGGCTGCGATTGGGGTGAATGGTGAAACTACAAGCAATGTATTCTGGACACTCATTTGATCAACTTATTGAACAAACAACCTGTCACCCCCCACTGGATGGTGGGGCTGTAGGGTTTTGGGCACAACAGCCTGCAGAAGGTTTTTGCATGAAGGATGCTTGTACTCATGGATTATCACTATAGCTAAAAATGAAAAAAAAAAAAATGAGAGAAAGATGCAGGACAGTTATGGCAGAATGCATATCTGGGATGGGTGGGGGTGGGGGGGAGGGAAAGGGAATAAGCCTGAACTGAATTGGAAAATGATGTATGAAAGGCAACAAAGCATCAAAAAAACTAATTTAATTAGAAAAAAAACAAAATAGTATCTGTGAAGTTCTGAGAGAAAACAGTTATGAACCTAGAATTCATTGTCAAGCTAAAGACAAAGGAAAACATTTGCAGCCAGACATTTCACAGTTCAGTTCCCACATACCTTTTGTTGTTCATATATCTAAAATGCAAAAAAGACATTAGGAGATCTTTAATGAAGGGAATCTAGGACCTGAGCCATAGAAAAGGCACAGGCACAACTGGAAGCCAGAAAGGATGGAAAGTGCCACGCACAGAGTTTGACTTAGAATTTGTGCTTGAAAAGTTCTTTCTCTCTCTCTCTCTTATTTTTTTTTTTTTTTTTTTTTTTTTTGTCTTTTCAAGACAGGGTCTCCCTGTGGCTCTGGCTGTCCTGGAACTCGATTTGTAGACCAGGCTGGCCTAGCCTTGAACTCACAAAGATCCACCTGCATCTGCCTCCCAAGTGCTAGGATTAAAGGCATGCGCCACCACGCCCAGCTATGAAAAGTTCTCTTTTTACTGAGAGAAAGATGCAGGACAGTTATGGCAGAATGTATGATCTGGGGTGGGGTGGGGGGAAGGGAAAGGGGAATATGCCTGAACTGAATTGAAAAACAATGTCTGAAATACACAAAACATCAATTAAAGCACACACACACACACATACACACACACACACACACACGCACGCACGCACACACACACACACAAGAATCCTGATGGTCTCCTCCCCTCATGGCCAAGTGACCTCTGCCCAAGATGACTACAACGAGAGAGCCCTATCTCATGGCAATCTCTGTTATATACTCTTAGCCCCCCCATACATAAAAAAAAGAAAAGTTCTCTTTTTATAGATTTTTTTTTCATTTGTGAATTCAATTATAGTACTTGGTTCTATTTCTGAATGAGTCTTCACACTAGTATGGAAGGGTCATAGAACATACGGAAAAGGACTTACAACTCGTGAAACTTGGCAAAGTATAAATAACAATTACTGAAGGAGAAGGAAGGGGAGGAGATAATGTTGATGTTTGAGTAATGTGATAATTTCTTCATTATTTATATCCATATTTTAGAAATTCAAAAGGCCCTATGTAACATGGACAAAGGAAAAAATGGATCTACTTATAGGATTTAGCCACAAGTTTTTAACATGGGACTGAGTATTGAGAAAATGGAATCAATTTTATTTTTAATTTTTATCTTGGTAACATAAACATACTTGAATCCAAAATGACCTAGACTTTTCTTCCTTCTTTCCCATGCTAGAATTTGAAATTTAAAATCAAAGTTCACTTCAGTGATCTCTAAGTATATACTCCTTAGAAATTACATGGTTTTTGCCTCCCCTCCAGAAAGAGGGAAAAGCTCTATGTTAGATTCCATCTTAGAATGATTTACCTTGCAAAGGAGTCAATGCGAGGGAGTAGCATACAAACAAGTCCTTTAAAAACCTTTCTTTTAAACTTTCTTTCTAGAAGCTAACATTGCAGATAAAAGCCTGGTTTAAGGACTTTTCTTTTTACTATTTCTTTCTTTTGATATTTAAAGTTGAAAAAATTATTTTTGGAAAGTTCCATATATTTCTGTAACCAACGTTAGTCATTACCACCCCCATCCCCTTCCTCACATTCCTCCCTCTGCTGTTGAACGTCTTCTTCCCAACCAAATCCCCCTCCAAGTTTCCTGCTTTCTTTTTGTGTGTGACCCATTAAGGTTGATCTGAGTTCTTGCTCTACTACAGATGGGAGGTTATTTCCTGTAGCAAAGGAGACTAATCAGTGGCTATACCCCTGGAGAAATGACACCCCTCACCTAAAAACTGTTAACCTTCTTTTTGGAGACAGAATCTCACTCTGTAGTCTAGGCTAAGCCTAGATCTTTCTATGCAGACCAAGCTGGCTTTGAACTCTTGGTAATTCTCTACCTCCTGCCCTGAGCACTGGGATTACAGATGTGAATTACCACACCTGCTGGGGTTTTTCATACTGGGATGAAAATCATTGCAAAACAGCCTCATATAATATGCAGATAGTTCTGAACATGACAGTGCTGAACCTGCAGATTGTGTGCCACCCTCTTTTCTTTTTCTTTCTTTCTTTTTTTTTTTTTTGGTTCTTTTTTGAGACAGGGTCTTCCTGTACCTCCAGTTGCCCTAGAACTGGCTATGTAGACCAGGCTGGCCTTGAACTCACAAAGACCCGCCTGCCTCTGCCTCCCAAAATGCTAGGATTAAAGGTGTGCACCACCACACCTGGTGCCACCCTCTTTTCTTATTGAATGTGCTCACCTAGGGCACCCTTCAGCATGGGTGCTTGTCTCAGGTTTCTGTAATCTCTCTATGCTGGTCATATGATGACTTCTTCCCTCCCTCCCTCCCTCCTTCTCCCTCCCTCCCCCTCCCTCCTTTCTCCTTCTTTCTTTCTTTCTTTCTTTCTTTCTTTCTTTCTTTCTTTCTTTCCTCCTTTCTTCCTTTCTTCCTTTCTTTCTTCCTTTCTTCCTTTCTCTCTCTCTCTTTCTCTCCTTCCTTCCTCTTTCCTTTCCTTTCTTTTTTAAAAGCAGTGTCATTTACTCAGGATACAAGATTCCCCCTTCCCCCCACCAAGACAAGAGGAATCAGGAGACTAATGAGTTGTCTGTGTACTCTGCACGCAACCTGGGAGATTAATCTTTGCTAACTGCTTGTCTAATGTTATAGTTAATAATTAGTTACCTTGTTGCCCTGGATCATCCATCATCCTAGTGAACTGAGGGTTGATGTTTGTGGGCTTTTCCTTTACTCTTATTATTGTCTTGTTTAAGTTGACTTAGGCTAAAAATTGCCTAGATAGATAGCTCTTCAAGTGTGGTGGTTTGAATGAGAATGTCTCCCATAGGCTCTAAGTATTCAGACATTTTTTTCCAGTTGGTGGCACTGTTTTCAGAGGTCTTAGAAGGTCAACAAGCCTCATAGCTCTCCAGTCTCTCTCTCTTTCTCTCTCTCTCTCTCTCTCTCTCTCTCTCTCTCTCTCTCTCAGCTTCCTGTGCTCATTGGAAGATGTGAACCTCAGATTTCTGCCCCAGTTTCTGCCACCATGCCTCCCTGCCACAATGGACTCTTAATTCCCTGGAACCATCAATCATAAGCTCAAATAAACTCTTCCTTTTACAAGTTCTCTTGGTCATGGTGGTTTTATCACAGCAAAAGAAAAGTGACTAATACAGAAAAGTACCAGAGAGTGGGCTGTTTGCTGTGAAGAACCTGACCATGTGGGTGTTTGGAGAAATGCGGAAGACTTTGGAACTTTGGGCTAGAAAAGCTGTTGACTACTGTAAGCAGAACTTAACAGGCCATTCTAGTAGAAGCCTGGGAGGAAGCAGTGGTGCTGAGAAAGATGTTATTTCCAGAGGAAAATAAAGACTTAAGCAGCAACTGGGATATTTTGTCAAAGAGTCTGGCTGGAGTTTGCCCACAGCCCAAATGCTTTCCTGAGGCTAAGTTGAAAAGCAGTAGACTAATATCTTTGGCAGAGGATATTTCAAGACAGCCTAATGTAGAAATGGTAGCATGGCTATTAATGGTGAATATTATACAGATTTACAATGAAAAAGAGCAAATAGGGCGGAAAGAAATACAGAAGGTACTGTTTGGATCTGAAAAGTGCACTAGGAAGATTAATGGTGGAGCCAAGGCATGTCCTGAAGGAGAGGATCCCTTTGATAAGGAGATTAAAGTGATTAAGGAGAGGCCTAGATATTTACAAGTAAACAATGGAAAGATTGAGATTAAGGTGATTAAGGAGAGGCCTCAGGATTTACAAGTAAACAATGGGAAGAGTACCTTCAGGGTAAGACCACACTCAGCTAAGCCTCCAACTTTTGAAAGGAAAATACTGAAAGGGAAAAGTTGCAAATGTGGTTGAAATAGATCAGGATCAATTCCAAACTTGCAGCCAAAGTCTGCAGTTTCATTCACATGGTGCTGGATTTAGAGGCATGAAGGATGCAAGAATGAAGGGGTCATCAGTTCTTCTGCCAAGGTTTCAGAGAGCTGCTGAGGCCAGGAAGAGTGCAGCAGGGGTGTCCCTGCATAAAGTAGGCCCTCACAGGCCGTTGCATGAAGCTGTGAAGGTGAAGTCTGGTTGGCAGCGGGGACCCTAAGAAGACATTCGAGATGCCAGAGCTGTGAGATATTTGTCAAGGAGAGCTGCATACAGGGAGTGGTACCAGCCTATGAATGAGATGCATGTTGCACACAAAGCTGGAAGAACTGAGCCATCTAAGCCCTTTGGAAGTCAAGTCCCAGAAGTTGCACATGGAGCTACTGGACTTGGTGTTTGCCCTGCTGGTTTTTGGTCTTGTTTTGGTCCAGTATTTCCTTACTATGCCACTATTCCTCCTTTTTGGAATGGGAATGTGTATTTGGTTCCACTGTGGGGATATGTAATTTATCTTTTGATTTTACAGGAGCTTACAGTTAAGAGACTGGCCTGGGTCTCAGAAGAGACTTTGGACTATAGATTTTTGAATAGTATTGAGACTGGTAAAGACTATGGGGACTTCTAAGGTTGGACTAAAGGCATTTTGCATTTTATATGGTCATGAGCCTATGGGGGCCAGGGAGTGGAATGTGGTGATTTGAATGAGAATGTCCCCCATAGGTTTCAAGTATTCAGACATTTTGTCCCCAGTTGGTGGCACTATTTGGGTAGGTTTTAGAAGGTATGGCCATGCTGGAGGAAGTACGTCACTGGGGCAGGCTTAGGGACTTCAACAGGCCTTGCAGGCTCCAGTTTCACTCTCTTGACTTCCTGTGCTCATTGGAGTTGTGAACCTCAGCTTTCTGCTTCAGCTCCTGCCACCATGCTTCCCCACCACAATGGACTCTTAATTCTCTGGAACCGTCAATCATAAGCTCAAATAAACTCTTCCTTTCATAAGTTCCCTTGGTCATGGTGGTTTTATCACAGTAATAGAAAAGTGACTAATACACCAAGGAACTGTGGATATTTGAAGGATACAGTCCAATGCAAAATTTTTTGTTCCTCACAGTTTGGATTAAAAGACAAGTGAAATGAAAGACCATCAGTCTGGGAACCAGTTGCAAGTCCCAGACTGCCTATTAGTGTTGTGTTTATCTAGCAAAAAACCTTTATGAAACTCAGTTTTCGTCTCTACAATGTGACAGCAGGATTGAACTAGAGGACTTCAAAAACCTACCCTGGCTTTCCCACTACAATGATACAAGAATAAAGTTCATTCTCAGAAGCATCTTTCTTTTCACACAAAATAATTTGCAGGTAGCTGCCTGCCTTAACAATAATCAGTAGAATATTAGTTCCATGCCTACAATATCTCTAGTCTCAACTAAACATGCCTTTTTCATGATCAGAAGTAACTATAGAAACCACGCTGACAGTAGTTATTGTAAGGAGCCTTTAGCAGTTTTTTAACAGGATTTATAAGACACACCAACAAAAAAGAAGGCGGAGGAATAAACAATGGCTTTTCTTTCTATAACTGCCTTCACTTTCAGCAGCCTGACTATAGGCTAGACACTGAGCTTTCCTGCAGTCTCTTTGAGGTGAGTTAGGCATTCAGTTCAGACATTGACATTTACATTGATGCTTCAGTCATGCTGATACTGTTCATATTATGCAAACCTGGCCAAGTTGCTTCAGTTCTTCTTAGCTTGAATTCTAAAAGTATATAAAAGGCAAAGAGACAGAAAGGATGATTGTGGAGGACACAAGGGGTCAGAATCCCAGGTTCTTTCTGCTCATCTGCTGACCGTGAGCCTCGTCTGTAAAATACAAACTCCCAGCAGAACCCAATATACACACTGTAAAATCAGACAGGCTATTGGTGGATCCTTTGTGCAGGACCCTGGGTTTCTTTGTCTGTTGTTCTTGTTCCTTTTACCTCCAGCTAATGATGTCAAAAGCCTTTTTGAGGTACCAAAAGGGCAGCTTGAACTTCTAGTCTTGAGGATCCGAACAAGACAGCTCCTGGCAAGGCACTGATGGAGCAGAATGAGAAGATGAAGGAATTCTGAGGAGCTTTATCCAGAAGTGACTGAGTGGCATTTGAGGTAGTGTCAGGACAGCAACTCCTCAGGCCTCCCTCTGCCAGAGGTCTGCAAAGGGGAAAGATTGTAATTGAAATCTGGAACAATGCTCCCTGGCCCCCAAGATGTGTATTAAAGGTTTGGTCCCTGCATGGTGTTGTTGGGAGTTGGTAGGACCATGTGAAAGGTCATCAGGTTATTGAGGACTCTTGTACCCCTCTCTCTCTTTTCTGGCTGCTGAGGCAAGTGGCTTGTTTTGTCTTATATTCCTGTTTTGTGTTTCCACCAGGATGTGTTTTGCAGCACCACAGGCCAAGAACAGGTCCAAAGAACTGTGGTCTGAAACCTCCCCAAGCTGGGGAAAAGTAAATCTTTCTACTTTGTAAGTTAAGCAACTCAGGTTTGTGTTGTGCTCTTTTTTTTTTTTTTTTTTTTTTGAGACAAGGTCTCCTTGTAGCCTCAGCTGGCTGAGAACATGATATGTAGAGCAGGTTGTCCTCAATCTCACAGACATCAGCCTGCCTCTGCCTCCCATGTGCTAGGATTAAAGGCATGAGCCACCATGTTCAGATAACTCAGGTATTTTGGTTGTAGTGGTAGACAGCTGAGTAGCACTAGAAAGGAAGGCTTTCTGTTATAAGAAGCCATGCATCACATATCATCCCCAAACACTACACATTCTACAAAACTGTGTGCTACAGAAAATGATAAAAGCCCAGAGATATGGTTCATTGAATAAGAACATTTGCTACATAAGCATGAACCTGAGTTCAGATCCTGACAGTCACATGAAATGCCAAGAATGGGCTATGGCCATGCCTGTATTCCCAGCACTGTGGGGGGTGGAGACAGGAGGATCACATGGGTTTGCTGCCTGCCAACCTAGCTTCAGATTTAATGAGAGACCTTGTCTCAAAGGAATAAGGCAGAGAGTGATAGAGCAGCTCAGCTGATGGCCTCTTCTGTCCTCTGCAGGTGCACTGGCCCTTGTACATTTTCTCCCATGCACATGGATCACACACACTCACATACACACAACACACACACTTAATAAGTGTGAGACAATAACTCAGTAACTATATTATTGTAATAACAAGGAAAACATTTATGTCCTTGATTTAAAGAGAACACCAAAGGAAAATCTAGCATGGGCTTGATTTCTTGTTAAAGGGAAAATGCAGATGATCTAGACTGCACATTTAATCAAAGGCAAGAGTGTGCTAATAGAAGGGGAGGTGAGGATGGATCAGGGCTGTTGTTTTCAGGAGACAGAGGAAAAATGCACAGAGACCAGGCAGCATCATGTCAGAGACCTGGAACAACAGAACACATGGCCAAACTGAACCAGGAGGAAGATGGACACAGGGCAGTGCTGGGCTCCAGGTCTTTCCCAATGTTCCATGCAAAGCTCTACAATGTCCTCTGTAGCACAGTTCATTGATATGTTAGGCTACGTTGTTATGAATTGGAACTTTTGCACTATTTTTATGTCACTCTCAGTGAACCAAGTGCCATGAGCAAATGTGTGTTACATAAGCATGTGTGACAGGGAAAATATTCAGGACTGTGATGAGGTGGTCTCCTTGAATCCTTCTCTGGAACTGGTAATAGTGAAGAGAACTATAAGGGGATAGCACTAGAGCAAAAACATGACTTCATTTTTCAGCCAGAGTTGGTGGTATAAGCCTACAATTCTAGATAGTTGGAAGGCTGAGGCAGGAGGATGTAAGTTAGGTCCCTGCATGGGCTACAGAATGGGCTCAAGGCCAACCTAAGCAATTTAGTGGGACCCTGTTTCAGAATAAAAAGGAAAGAATGTTGAGGATGTAGCTCAGTGGCAGACTGGACCTCATGGGGTCCTAGGTTCAGTCCCCAGAACACCAACAAAAGAGGCAATATTTCTTCAGGAAATTGGTCAGTGAAATAGTCCCTTACTCTTTGGAGTCTGTTACTTTGTGAAGTCAGTGACCAATTAGATGTCCATTATTGACAACACAGACAATATTCAAGCTTATTTCTCTATTCATAAGCCATTGGCAAGAATCATAATAATGTTTTTTTCACTAATACTAGCCCTTTATAGTCCTCTTGACTATTATCAGTTCCAGAGCAGATCTAAAGGAGAGCAGTTCAGCTGGGCGTGGTGGTGCATGCCTTTAATCCTAGCACTCGGGAGGCAGAGGCAGGTGGATCTTTGTGAATTTAAGGCCAGCCTTGTCTACAGAGGACAGCTGGGGCTACAGGGAGACCCTGTCTCGAAAAAGACCAAAAAAACAAAAAAAAAAAAAAAAAAAGCGAGAGCAGTTCATTACAGTCCTAAGTATTTATTTCACTGTCACACGTGCTTCTGTAACACATATTTGCTCATGTGCACTTGGTTCATTGAGAGTGACCTAAAAATAGTCTAAAAGTTTCAGTTCATAACAATGTATTCTAACCTATGGGTCTTGGTGACTACAGGGTTTAAAATGGACTCTAATAAGGCAAAGTCAGGAGGGTGTAAGCAGGAAAGTAGGTATTTTATGCCATTTGTACCTCGGTTAAGTCCTGGTTTCCTTACCTTGGATGCCTTGCTGGCAGCGCTGACACTTTCATAGTCATTCTCTGGTATGGTAGCAGTCCGACTTTTGGTATTGAAAAGCCCAGTTCAATGGAGCCGAGACACATGGTTCCTTCTAGTCCATGCTACTCCCATGCCCTGGGTCAGGATGTCTCTAACATTCCATGACAGGGCATCTGGTCTGTTCTACCCTTCTTCCATCTTGCTCTTCTGGTCCTTGTTCTAGTTTGTCTTCAATTACCATGACAAAACACTCTGCCCAATACCAAGTTGAGGAGGAAAGGGTTTATTTAGCTTACATCTCCCAGGTTACAGTTCATCACTTAGGGGGCCCAAGGTAGGAAGGAACTCAGGGCTGGAACTGGGAATCAGGAGCTGAAGCACAAGCCATGGAGGAATGTTGCTTACTGGCTTGCTCCTCTGGTCCATGCACCAACTGCTTTCTTGTACAATACACAACAACCTGCCCAGGGGTGGCACCTCCCACATCATTCAATAATCAAGAAAATACCCCATAGACATGGCCACAGGCAGTCCAATAGAGGCAATCCTCAATTAAGGCTTCTTTAACCCAGGTGTGTTACGTTGACGGTGAAGCTATTTAGCACAGTCCTCCTCCTCCAATTCTCTGCTCTCTCCACACCTTTCACATTCAGGTGGAGAACAGGAGGAGGAGAAGGGCGGTGCCTTACAGTCTTATGTGATGATGTTGTCAAGTCAGGAACGCATGGCCTCTATACTACAGGCTGTCTTTCTGCCATGGGAATGTTTCAAGTTCCCCCATCTTCCCCCTCCCATTCCTCAGCTCAAGCAACGTGTTCTCAGGCTGACTTCTGTCTCTCAGTGGTGTCTCCAATTATTTACTCCACAAAGCTTCTGTCTTCTGCAAAGTCTTTGATTTTCAGGGAAAAAACTTGGGAATTGGAAAACCTCCTCTTGTTCCTCCAGTGCAATTAGATTGCTGTCATTGAAGGAGTTCTGTTTCCGTGTTGTGTCTTGTCTCCAAACAACCTCTCACAGTCACACTCACCTACATGAAAAGGAAACATGTCTGTGTGTCCCACTAAACGTACGGCTCAGATGCCAAGCTTCTCCCTAGGACACTTTATTTTCTTTTACAAATTACTTTTCATTAGAGGCTTAGAATGGAGAGAGGCAGTTCAAACATAACGCTATGGTGTGACTATAATATTATAAAGGTCCACTACAGCTTTGCCTTTCTCAGCTTCAGATCGGGCTGGGGGCCAATCTCCCAGCAGAAAGGGGAAGTGTGAAGTTCAGCTGTCACTCTGAGCAAGTTATTCAGGACTTCTCCGTCATCTTTTATATAAAATGGAGTTGGAAGATAAGGTGAAGTTTGCAGAACTAATTTTGCTGTCTCTTAACAAGGTCTAAGGATAGCCAAGCACTTCTGTGCGAAGTGTGTGAGTTTTTGTCATCTATTGCTCTCGGCATGAGAACTTCAGCAGAAATTCAGAACAAAGAAGCCTTGTTTAACATCTGTTACCCAAAGAGCTGCAAAAATAGCATTTCATTCTCACATGAAATCTTTGTCATTGCAGGGAAGATTGTTGACCACGGTGTGTCAGAGAACACTCTGGTTTGCAGTTCTGACAGATTGATAGATGTAGGCGATGGAGTGGGTCGTCTTCAGCACATCCTTAGATGTTCTGATCCAGTGGGCCTGGCATGGGAGAGGAATCTGAGTGCCGAACATGAATCACTTCTCATCTTCCATTCTGAAGCTGGTCCCTAGCTAGCCAAAAATACTACATCAGGCAATGTAAGTGTATGTGTGTGTAGCACATACATGCAGATATGTGTGCATAAGTGTGTATGGAGTCGGAGATAACTCCACGTGTCTTTTCTCAGGAACACTGCCTTTTCAAAATACAGGGTCTTATTCACTGGCCTGGTGCCCTCCCCTCTGGCTATGCTGGCTGGCTAGTGAGCTCAAGGGGTGTGCTTGTCTCTGACTTCCCAGCACTGAGATTACTATGGCTAAGCTCAAAAGGGTGGGTTATTTATTTATTTATTTATTTATTTATTTATTTATTTATTATTCTTTTTGGTCTTTTTGAGACAGGGTCTCCCTGTAACCCCAGCTGTCCTAGAATTCACTATGTAGACCAGGCTGGCCTTGAATTCACAGAGATCCACCTGCCTCTGCCTCCCAAGTGCTGGGATTAAAGGTGTGAGCCACCATGCGGGGCACATTTATTTATTTTTATTTTATGTGTGAGTGTTTTGCCTGCATGTAAGTGGATCTGTGTTGTGCAATGCTGGCCAAGGCCAGAAGGGGGCATTAAATCCCCCTAGAACTGGAGTTATGGATGGTTGTTAGCTGGCATATGGTTGCTGGGAGCAAACCCAGGTTCTCTGCAAGTACCGTCAGTGCTCTTTACTGCTGAGTCATCACTCTAGCACCTCAAGATTTCTTAAATATTTGGAAGATGACCCTTTGCCCTATGGTACTTAATAACTGCCCTAGGATTCCAAAAACTTTGTGATTCCTGTTCTAGCAACTGATAACAAATTGAAACCAAAACCAAACTAAAGCAAAATAAAAGAAAACAAATACAAATACAAATAACAAATAGAAGAAATCTTATATACCTGATTCCTTTAACTAAACTCTCTTTTGTAAAAATATCAAAATATTAGAGTACCTAAAATTTTGACTCATAAAATGATTGCTTATCATTTATTAAAATGCATTAGATAGTTATGTTGCATAACTGTTTTTCTGGTATTATTTACCTAAAGCTCTTCCTATTTGTGAACTTATAATAAATAAAAAATATGAACTTAAATAAAAATATAATTAACTCCCATATTTTTCTCTCCATCAAGAAAAGCTTTTTGTTTTCCTCCTATGTGCTTTGAGAGGTGATCTGCTTAAAGATATAAACAATCATTTGGAGTTTATGGGCAGTATGTATTTACTGGACTCTCATGTGTGTCAAAGCAGAGGGCTGAGCCCCTTAACTCTTAATGGCAGGTTGTTAGTGAAAATAGGAAGACAGAACCAATTTCCCAGGGAAAGAGATTGCTCATTTGTATGTTTCTAAGCACAGTATTATTAGGAAGGTAATAATTACCTACAAAAGCAACAGTAGCACAGCTAACAATTCTTTAAATGTTAACAAGATAAAGGAGATAACTAATAAGTTAAATGGAAAACATTATGCATGAAAAGACAAAGAAAGGAATAGTAGATGTAACAGCCCATGGAATAAACCCATAATCTTGTTAGTGAAAATGTCCCTCTATAGCCCTACAACTCAGTGATAATAAAATCTAAAAAGTGATTTAAAAATGGACAAAGGATTGAATAAATATTTATCTAAAGAAGATGTGCTAGTGTCCAAAAGCCTGTGGAAAGTGGACATGACTAATCGTTAGGGAAGTTTAAGTCATGACTATAGTGAGATCTTCCTCCCATTTTCTATCATCACAAACAAAGCAAAAACAGGAAGTGTGTTGGTAAGGATACAGGCCAGGATGGAACCCTGGTGATTTGGTAGTAGGGATGGAAAGTTGAACAGTTGCCATGGAGCATGTTATGTGTTGGTAAGGATACAGGTCAGGGTGAAACCCTGGTGCTTTGCTAGTAGGGATGGAAAGTTGTACGGTTGCCATGGAACATGTTATTGTTGGTAAGCATACAGGTCAGGATGGAACCCTGGTGTTTTGGTAGTAGGGATGGAAAGTTGTACAGTTGCCATGGAGCTTGTTACGTGTTGGCAAGGATACAGGTCAGGATGGAACCCTGGTGCTTTGCTACTGGGGATGGAAAGTTGTAGAGTTGCCATGGAGCATGTTATGTGTTGGTAAGGATACAGGTCAGGGTGGAACCCTGGTGCTTTGGTAGTAGGGATGGAAAGTTGTACAGTTGCCATGGAGCATGTTATGCCGCATCTCAAAAAATTAAACACAATTTATGTATGGCCCGGTAATACTACTTTCAGGCAGAAATTCAAAAGAGTTGAAAGCAGGGATTCATACACATAGACTAACATCCTCAGCAGCTTTATTCACAATAACTCCAAACTGGAAACAACCTGAGTATCCATCAAGTACCCATCAAGGAATGAATGAACAAGCAAGATGTGATATAGTGATATATGGAAAATTATTCTCAACAAGGAAGGAAATTTTGATACTTGCTCAATATGGGTAAATTTTGAAGACATCATACTAAGTGATATAAGGCAATCATAGGTATTATGCAATTATTCTTCATATTAGTCAAGATTCTTTAATGAAACAGAGCCAACAGGATATATATATATATTTTTTTTTATAATTTAAAAAAAATTTTTTTTTAAATTTCTGTATGTGTATGAATGTACTGTCTGCATGCAAGTGTGTGCACCCGTGTTGTGCAATGCCGCGGAGGTCAGAAGAGGGTGTCGGATTCCCCTGGAACTGGAGTTCTCCTGGAATTGGAGTTTCAGACGGTTCTCGGCCGCCATGTGGGTGCTGGGGATCGAACCCGGGTCCTCTGCAAGAGCGGTCGGCGCTCTTAACTGCTAGGCCATCTCTCCAGCCCCAGGATATATATTTTTATGGTAAGACATTTATTTTAAGAACCTGGATGATAGGTTTATAGATGCTTGGTCAGTCTAGTATAATCTTGGATGAGAACTCAATGGGCTGGAGAGCTGAGCTGCTGCAGTTTGAGTTCAAAGACTGTCTTCTGGGAAAACCAGGCAGAGAGGATGTTGTGGATGAATCCCAAGCAGTCTCCTGGCAACCTCTCTCATGCTCAGGAGAGGTCATCTTTAGTTTTATTCAGGGATTCACTGATTTAGATGAGGACCACCCAGTGTATGGGAGACAAACTGCTTTACTCAGTGATTTCAATGTGAAAATCTCATCTTAAAAGATCCTTATAGAAACATACAGAATAGTATTTGATCAAATATTTGGACACCGTGGTCCAGCCAATTTAACACACACTATCACCTGGCACTCACTGAGTTACCTTTCTGTTTAAATACTTGAGATTATCAACTTCAAAGGAAGAAAGGTTCATTCTGGCTCACAGTTTCAGAGGTTTCATTTCATCATTGCTTGGCTCTGGTGCTTTAGGCATGTAGTGCACAGTAAATCATGGTGGAAGCAAGTGTCATAGGAGTGACCACTTTAAATCAGCCAGGGGCATTGAGAGAGGAAGAGACGGAGGCTCAGTATCATCTTCAAGGACACACTCCCAGTGTTGTCACTTTTTCCACTTTTAAAGCTTCTACCCCCCCCCCCCCAGTTTCATGGTCTGGTTACCATACCTTCAACACATGACCTTAAATGACAAGCATCCAAACCAGAGCACTATGTGAGATTCTTAGAGACATCAAATCTACAGGGACAGAAGGTAGAACCATGGTTGATGGGGGCTGAACAGTGAGAGCGTGGGGGAGTCAATGATTAATAATAGGTCAGTGTTTCAGCTGGAGAAGATGGAGCAGCTGGAGATGGTGGTGCTGATGGCTGCACAGCAGTGTGAATGTACTTAATGGCATACATAGCATACTTCACACTAGCTAAACTGTTATGTGTATTTTGCCACAGTTTGTAAAAGAACAATGAAGCTTCTTTCTTATTGAATGCATTATATACTAGGGACTGTTATATGCATTTTCACTTATCTATATGAGTACTAAATGGAATGGTGTTATTTTGACCAATTTTCACACTCTAGGATAGCACCATGTTCAGTAACTAATCTTTAGTGGAGCCTATACTGGAACAAATCTCTCCTATTAAGGCTTTCTCTCTCCTGTACCTCCCTTTCTGTTCACATATGTACATGTTCATGTGTGAGTATGTGTGCGTGTGGAGGCCACATTTATATACTTTATGTCTTCCTCAATTGTCCTTTGCCTTTTGTCTGAGATAAGGTCTTTTATTAAACCTGGAGCTCACTGATTTAGCCAGACTGTCTACCCAGTGGGTTCCAGGAATCTTCCTATAGATACCTTCATAGTGTTGAGAGTACAAGCAGGTCCTGGGGTTACAGGCACATATCACAGCCCCTGGGTGCTAGAGATCTGAATTCAGATCCCCATACTTAATGGCAAGCCCTTTAGCAACTAAACCATCTCCCAGCTTTGAGGCTCCTTTTGACTTACCTCAGTGCTGTTTTAACAGCCTTGAACTTTCTGGGAAAGCCTGCAACAGAATAGGTGTTGGAAGAGAAGCCTCGGTAAGTGCAGGCCTCTGAAGACTAGGTGAGCTGAGTGTGAGATCCCCCTTCATCTTATCAGGGCTGTGCTTGTGAACTGAGTTTATGACCTCCTGTTTTTGGTCCTTTAAGCACCATATTAAATATCTCAAATCTGGCTCTGCCACCCTTTCCCAGAATTCTGAGCTTTACTTTCTTTGGAAGCATTTCATAGTTCCAGATTCTCTGTACTGAAAGGCAGTAGACTTCCCAGAACTGATAGGGGCAGAAGAAGCAGCACTTAAACATGCTCAAGGATTAGTTGGCCCTAGCAAGTGGACTCTATGTTCGTTCTGGTTGTCTTTACCCATGAGAAGTATATTCTTGTGTGAGAAATGATCCAAAGGGAGGATTCGAACTTTTAGTGAGTAAATTCAACATCATACTATATTTAGTATAGCTCAACTTTTCAAGTTAATTCAATTTCTTCTACAGGAGAGAAATTGCAAGGAGATAGGACACTTGCCCTTTTGCAGGTCACCTAGTTTCAGAGTCAGGACCACATACGCTAGCCATGTAAAAACTGTAGCAAGAATCAATTAACCTGTGGACCACAGAGGAAGGAGTGATTAACCCATTCCAAGTGAGTGGGTCATGGGAAATATTTCATTGACACAGTGATGCTGAAGAGTAAATGCTATTTTGTCATCATAAAAAGATGGAAATGCGGAGAACATGGCAGCCTACCACGTACTTCCACCCATTTTCTAAATCTTTTTTTTATTTTTTAATTTTTTAATTAATTTTATTTATTTCTGTATGTGTATGAATGTACTGTCTGCATGCAGGTTTGTGCACCCGTGTCGTGAAATGCCGCGGAGGTCAGAAGAGGGTGTCGGATTCCCCTGGAACTGGAGTTCTCCTGGAATTGGAGTTTCAGACGGTTCTCGGCTGCCATGTAGGTGCTGGGGATCGAACCCGGGTCCTTCGTAAGAGCGGTTGGCGCTCTTAACCACTAGGCCATCTCTCCAGCCCCCCATTTTCTAAATCTTAAAGCATCATGACTTACATGCTTTAAAAATTTTTGTAACACATTTTACTAGTTTTATTTTGTGTGTATGAGTGTATTGCCTGCATGTAGGTAAGTGCACCTGTGTTGTGTCTGCAGAGGTCAGTTGAGGGTGTTGGATTTTTCTGGAACTGGAGTTACAGATGGTTGTTAGCCACGATCTGGGTGCTGGAAATTGAACCTGGGTCCTCTGCAAGAGCAGGTAGTGCTCTTAACCACTGAATCATCTCTCCAGTCCCATGGCTTACATTCTTATGAGCATATTTTACACCTTAAAGTAAGGCTTAATGAATAATTCAGTTAATAGTTGGGTTAGTAGAAATAGGTAGCCTGGTTTTGTCATGGCTAAGACCAATTTGAAAAAGTGAGTTCCTGGGTATGGGAGTATTCAGAGCTAAGAGAGTCCTAGAATAATATTTCTCCAATGCAGGAGAAAGAGCTAAAGGGACTATCTAGACATTTCCTTGAGAAACTTCTTGAGATCATTTTTATGAGAACTCTGTACATTGAACTGGGAGTAAAGATAGGATGAGTTTCATGGATATATAAAAGACTCCCAGTGGTGTGGTCTGATCTGCATGATTCAGGGTACCAGGCTCTGAGTGTGAAAATGGGTCTTGGTGAAAATTCTTTTGAGAAAACTCCTGTAATTTCACTAAGCCCTGGGAAACTAAGAACTGCTTTATAGAAATCACCTTCACAATGGAATTTTACTCAAGGGTAAGGAAGAAGGAAATGATATTTGTGGGCATTGTAGAACTAGAGATTGCCATGGAAGTGAAATACATGAGACGCAGGGAGAGAGAGACCAACTGGATGTTTCTTCCACATGCAGAATCAAGGAGTGGGGTAATGGGAACTGAAAGCAGGGGAGACTGGGAGGGTGGAGAATGGGAGGCTGCAGGGGACAGAAACAGAGCATGGTGATTCATGTAAAATGTGACAATGAAAACCTCATTACTTTGAGTGCTAACTAAAAATGAATTAAAAAACAAGGAAAAGAAAAAGATGAGAAAAACATTTCTTTACCTTTTGTGAATTCTGAATATACCTTTACTGTCCAGACAGTCCTTCTATGAGTAGACAGATTTCAGTGAGGTGCCAGGGGTTATGGGGTTAAAGTGGATCAGCAGAGACACATCACCATCAGACAGTTATAAGTGCATTTCAAAAACATTCTTTGTGAATATGAATGGGTCTTTGCTGGAGAAGTTAATTGTCTTGGGGAGGGACTATTTTGAGAAAAGAAACCCATCAGCTTTGAACAGCAGAAAAATGAAGCGAGAGCTTTGGCAACTTTCCTAAAACAGCTGCCACTGGTGGAGTTAATAAGCCTTTATTTGAAAAAATGAAAATGGAGGCTCATAGGAGGCCATTTTTCTGGTCGAAGGGAACCCTGTAGGCACCGGTCTTTACACATAATCAAGGGCATTATTATATAGGAAATAGCATGGAGCAGTCAGCACCAGAGTGTCTCAGCTACAGCAGGGAGAACATTTTGGATTTGCCTTAAATTTTCTCACATTTCAATATCAAGCCTGATAAATTAATTCATGCTAGGAAGTCTTTTTTCCATATATCTTGAGAGCAGACTTCATAGGCAGGCCTGTGGCTCTGCGGATTCAGCTGTGAGACATTTGTAGTAAAAGGAATATAAAACAACTTCTTTCTAGCCGTTTATCCCCAAGCAGAATTTCAAATGAGCACAAACTATTCCCATTGCATATTCCTGAATATATTTTAGGGGATGTTGAAATCTCTTCCATCATCACTATAGGTGTAATCTGCATTTAACATTTTCTAAAGGTTTTAAAAATAAAGATCTCAAAAAAAAATCTTCATTTGACCCTGTTGCTCTTAGACTGACTTTAGTTTGTGCCATTCAAAGATTTCCTCTTAAATTTCAAAATTGCTTCACTCTATACATTTGTATACAGAATCCTGGGACTATTAGAAGAAAGATGTAGTTTAACTTAACTGTGACCAATGTGTTCTGTGTCAGATACTTTAGAAAGATCTGTCTCAGTGTGGCATGGTGAAATGATTGCTTATATGAAGAAAAGCCTAGGCAGGGAGGGGAGTGGAGACTACAAAGACATAGAAACTTTCCCCATCCACTTGAAATTACTGTAAAAACTTGCTTCTTCTAGATTCTTTGCATTCAGCTTTGAGATCCTTTTTTTTTTTCTTCTTCAAAAAATGCATTATTTAATTAAGGTGCCATGTCCCAAGCTTAGAGCTCATCCTCAGCTTCCCACTCTTGCCCTTTGTCTATACAGGTAGTGTACTGGGGGAGGGTGTGCCAGCATACATGGCATCCCAGTCCTCAGAATGCCTGCTCTTCACTGCACAGAGAAGAGCTCTGCAAGCTGCTCCTATAGACATACATCTCTTGTACAGTGTGTGCTGTAGACTTTCTTTTTTTTTTATTTTTATTTATTTCTGTATGTGTATGAATGTACTGTCTGCATGTAGGTCTGTGCACCCGTGTCGTGCAATGCCGCGGAGGTCAGAAGAGGGTCTCGGATTCCCCTGGAACTGGAGTTCTCCTGGAATTGGAGTTTCAGACGGTTCTCGGCCGCCATGTGGGTACCGGGGATTGAACCCGGGTCCTCTGCAAGAGCGGTCGGCGCTCCTAACCACTAGGCCATCTCTCCAGCCCCGCTGTAGACTTTCATACCTCTGAACAGGGAGGGTCTTTCTTGCCCTTGTCTCATAGATAAACCTCTGGCTGTCTTTGGAACTGTGGGATAAGCTTCTCCACTGCAGAGTAAGCTTCATAGGAACAAGGACCTTGCTATCTAGCTCACCAGGGGACTGATGAATGCTAGACAGGTACCTGCCACAGAACTCGTAGGAGATAAGGTTGGATGGATGAAGGAGCTGTCACCTCTTCTGGACGGCACACCTGCCACAGTCAGCCCTCTTGGCTTTCATCGAATTTGTACAAGCTGAACACTTACCATCTGCTCACTGATTTCCCCTCAAAGACTACAAGTTTTGAAAGAGATCAGCTATATATGTCTATCCTCAGGGCCCAACAGAGTTTGACACAGGATTGGCTTATGTAGGGATAAGTAGTACTGAAGGAATGAATGCGAAAGTGAAGGACCAGTGATTAAATGAATTGATGTGTTTTGGTCAAGATGAATAGTAAGTAAAATGACTATGTCAGCTATAGTTTATATTTTCTTGGTTCCCCTGGTAGAGAGAACTGGTAGACCCTCTGCTATTAATTTATGGATGGAATCATATCCTCTTCCCACCCTCCAAAATCATAAACCTTAAAATGACTGTATTTGGAGTGAGGACCCTAAGGACTCATGCATTCTGCCAAAAATGTTTTTCATCTTTCTATCAATCTCTCTCAAAATTCTCGATGCAGAAGTTTACTGTTTCAAGCAGAAGTTCACCATTTCAGTCAGTTCCTTGATGCAGTCTTTCTCTTGTTGTTGTTGTTATTCCTTCCAATATGTATCATTCCAAAATATGCATATATACATGCCACATATATCATAGGTTTTAGCATCTTCAGCTTATGATTTTTTTTCTTTATTAGGGTGAAAGATGTCATGTTTGAAGGCTCCTCCTTGGCAAGCCCAAACTACCACCTGTTCTGCCCTTGTGTTCCACAGTGGGGTTTTCCCTTCCCATGGTCACCAAATGAGGTACAGTAAGCACTACATCCTGTCTTGATCTATCTGTACTGGTCTCCATGATACAGCCTGGGTAGTCCAAAAATGGCAGTCTATACTTTGAAGAGGCTGAAACCCCAGTAGTAGTTCAGTCCACAAGTTGGATGTCTCAGCAGTCCCCATCTGGCAGTGAAGGTTTGGAGGATTCTTGGAGAGACATGAGTCTTCAGTCCATATTGGAAGGTTGAAAAGCTGTGTCTCATGTCTTTGAAGGATGGCAAAAGCAGTGGCAGCCACAAGGTAGCTGCATTTGCCAGTAAGACAGGCAAAACAACTGTGCTCTTTTTCTTTTTTTTTTTTTTTTAACGTTTTGTCTTTTTACTAAGATCTCAAGTTTTATATCTAAAGTACAATTTCTCAGGACTTACTATTTATATATTCCTGGTTATACTTTCCTTTTGGATGTTTAAGGCCACATAGTTAGCCCAGATTAACCAAGGTTTCTGTTTTCTCCAAGGTCAGTTGAGGATCTGGTCCTCAAGGGTTACTCTGGCTTTTTTTGGTGGTGGGGGGACACCCCTGGATCCTTTTGGCTTTCTATTTACCAGTTCCATCCACTCAAGGACAAAGTCAAGTCTTGCTAGACCAGGCTTCCCTTTTGAAGCATGAGCAGACTTTCCTTTTTATTGACTGCACACTGGCTGAAGTCGCATTAGTGGATCTCCAAGACCTCCCTGCACAGGAAGACTGGTGACTCACATTTGCAGGACATTTCAAGAGATGCCCTCATGCATAGTCCCCTGGGACTTAGTTGACCTCTGAGGGCAAGGAACAAAGTTATCCCTTAAGACCCTCGCTAAATTCGTTTGGGCATTAAGTATGGTCATTAAGTGTCCAGAAAGGCTAAGTTACACCAGCCTGATACTTTTAACTACTGTATAATATTTTATAAAAGGCTTGAACAAAAGCTCAGGCAGTCTTGTATAAGAAATACTAAGAAGCACTCCCATAAAATAACTATTAGACATAATGTCATGACAAACTAGTTTTTTCTGCATTCATTTGATCTTCTATTACTCTAAAATATTCATACATACCCTCCATCCATATACCAAAAATTTCTAAGTCTGAAAATAAATGGTAGCTTAGTTCTAGAACCTGTTAAGGGATTCACAATATAAGAGCACCGTTGTTTTCAGATCCTGAGGAATATAACATTAATGTTGCTCAGTTTGCCTTACAACTAGGTAATTGGCACTAGCATCCACAGACGAGGGATACCATTTGTCGTTTGTTTTTCTGGGACTGTGTTACTACACTTAACATGACATCTTCTAGTTCCATCCATTTACCTGCAAAGTTCATGATGTCATCTTTCTTTACCACTGCATAGAACTCTCCATTGTATAGATGTACCTCATTTTCTCTATCCACTCATTGGTTGAGGGGCATTTGGTTTGGTTCCAGCTCTATGCTATTGTGAAGAGAGCTGCAATAAACATGGCTGTGCATGTATCTCTGTGGTAAGATGAGTCTTGTGGGTATATACCCAGGAGTGGTATGACTGGGTCAGGTGGCAAGCTCATTTTGAGTCTTCAGAGTGTTCTCCACACTGCTTTCCATAGTGGCTGGATGAGCTTACATTCCCACCAGCAGTGGATGAGTGTTCCCCTTTCCCCACAACCTCTCCAGCACTTAGTGTCATTTGTTTTCTTGATCCTTGCCAGTCTTATCAGAATGAGATGATATCCTAAAGTGGTTTCAATTTGCATTTTCTTAATTATTAGGGACATTGAACACTTTTAAAGATGTTTCTCAGCCATCTCTAGTTCCTCATTTGTGAAGGCTCTGTTCAGCTCTTTGCTCCATCTTTTGAGTGAATCATTTGTTTTCCTCTTTGTGTTTTGAGTAGTTTATATATTCTGTAAATCAATACTTTGTCAGATGCATTTGTGGTGAAGGTTACTGGGAAATTGCTTAGAACTTCCATTCGTTTAATGCTCTGTGCCTTCAAGCTAGCATCTTCACTATCAGAGGGTCCTCAACTTCTTAACACACAGGTACCTGGGTTCCTGGCCTACAGAAGACAGTCAATAAAACTGTTTCAATATGAATAGCCACAGTTAGGAACATTGGGTTCCCACGAGGGTGTGAGGTGGGTTTTGGTGGGGAAGATGCTGCAACTACATTTGTCATTAAAGCAAAGACGTCTTATGCAAAGTATATAGTATCACTACATTTTGGAGCTTTATCTGTGACACTTCCTTGGATTCCAGCCAAGAGTGATGGCTAGGAAGGCACCTCTGAAGTTACAGATCATACGTACTTGCTCACAATGTGTTTGATGAAGACTGTCCTCTAAGTCTGGTCATCTCTTACTCTGGCTTTTGAAATTGACAGGCACACCATACTTGAGAGCCACTTAATCTTCCCAGTGGCTTGGAAATGATATCACAAATGCTTGATGTCACAGGGGAGAATTTACATTACATTTCATTACAGTTGTTCCAAAAGTCAAGAACCAAAGTATTTATTTAGTTTGTACTTCCAGGCTACAATCCAGCATTGATAGACATCAGGGCAGTAGATAAAGGCAGGAATCCAGGGTCAGGAATATAGGAAGATCCAGTTTGAATTGTGGCTGGTTCTCAGCTAGCAAGCCTCAGGGCACCTTGTGGCCAAGGGTCTGACCCTGCCCCAAGGAGGAGCAAACGATGTGGCCTAGCTGAGTGATGCTGGGTTGGGAAATGGTGTGCAGTGGCATGGAGTTGGGGGGCCTATGATTGGCTCTGGGAACTGATGTCATTTAGTTTATAAAATCAGCCTGTAGCAAGGAATAAATTTGAATTTCATAGTAATATCATCACAGAATTCCCAGCTGTTATTTTTTATTAATTATTGCGAGCATACAGGCCAAGTTAGGCCTGAATTTCATTTGGGTGGCCAGTGGGTTGGAAAGAGGTCCCCTTGCAGACCACCAATCTGGGTAGCTGGTGTTGTGAGTGGACATAGGCTGAAGATAGGCCTACAGCCATCAGCCTGAAATCCCTGTCCAGGGTTCAGCAGTCTCTGGGCAGGTGGGAAGTCACAGCCAAGAGTGGAACATATGTCTTGTGGGTCCAGGTTAAGGGCCTGAGTTGGAAGTACCACCCAGGTAGGGCTATGGGAAGTAGCCAGCTGGGTCAGCTCCCCACAGTGTCCACAAAGCAGGCACTGTGTTCCCCTTCCCCTTAGCAGGGCCGTGTGGTCCTGTTTGGCATAAAAAGAAAGCTTCATAAAAAGAAAACTTCCTGGAGGCTGGAGAGATAGCCTAATGGTTAAGAGCACCGATTGCTCTTGCAGAGGACCCAGGTTCAATCCCCAGCACCCACATGGCAGCTGAGAACCATCTGTAACTCCAATTCCAAGAGAACTCCAGTTCCAGGGGAATCCGAGACCCTCTTCTGACCTCCTCAGCATTGCACAACATGAGTGCACAAACCTACATGCAGACAGTACATTCATACACATACAAAAAGAAATAAAATTTAAAAAAAATTAAAAAAGAAAGCTTCCTACACAGGAACCACTGAGGAATGCATCTTGATGGCTCATTCTCTGGTTCACACAAGTTCCTGCTCTGCTAGCTTCCTTACATAGTGAAGACGACATGCATAGGGAATGTTCCATGGATGGGGGCTGGGTCCCCTACGTCAATTAACAATCAAGGCAATCCCTCGCAGACAAAGCCACAGGCCAGTCTGATTTGAAAATTCCTCAACCGAGGCTCTCCTCTCAGATACCTTAGGCTGTATCAAGTTGAAAATTAAGGTTAACTGAGACTGGAGTCTCCTCTCCTCCATGTCATTGATTCTGTGTCTGGGGTAAAGAAGGTCCAGTGCCTACGATGACCTTCTGTGGTCCTCCTCGCCTCTGTACCATCTATGCTTGCAGCACAGACATCAACCCGTAACCATGGTCTTGTATACTGTCACTTCAGTTTCTCTGAGATGTGATCTGAAAATATCAAATGGAAAATTGGAGAAACAATTCACAAATTTTGTTATAAACCATTCTGAGAGGCCTGATGAAATCTTGAACCCTCTAGCTCTATCCTACATTAGACATGAATTATCCCTTTCTTTCAGTGTGCCCACCCTACAAATAATATGTCCCTGTTATTCATCAAGTAGTTATGTTGGTTATCAGATGGACTATTGTAGTAGTACAGGGCTTTTGTTTAAGTAATCCTAAGTTTCCTTAATATTCCAAAGCACAGATGGCAAGCAATTTTATTACACATATTTTCATCATTGTTGTTCTATTTCTCATTAGCTATTCTTTTTTAAAATCTATTTTAATTTTATGTGCATGAATGTGTTGCCTGCATGTATATAAATACACATGTGTTGTGCAATCCCCTCATTGAGGGCATTGGATCTCCTAGAACTGGAATTATGGATGATTGCTGCCATGTGGGTGCTGGGATTTGAATCCTGGTCCTTTGCAAGAGCAGCCAGTGCTCTTAACCACTGAGCCATCTCTTCAGCCCTCCATTAGCTATATTAGTAAACCTTTTACTGTGTCTTTTTGCCTACATGAAAATGTACTGTTAAAACCCCTACATCAAAAAAATTTTTAGAAAGACTTAGAAAGAGCTGGAGAGATGGCCTAGCAGTTAAGATCATTGACTGCTCTTACAACTGTCTGTAACTCCAATTCCAGGAGAGCTCCAGTTCCAGAGGAATCCGACACCCTCTTCTGACCTCCATGGCATTGCATGACACGGGTGCACAGACCTACATGCAGACAGTACATTCATACACATAAATAAATAAATAAATAAATAAATAAATAAATAAATAAATAAAATAAAATAAAATAAAAATAAAAAAGACTTAGGAAAAGATTCGAGATAGGACTTAACATGCATGGCAGACGGCATGTACTCTGGTGGAGGGGAGCATGGATGGGGAAATGGGTCTAAATGTGATTGGGAAAGGTTGCATGAAATGCACAAAAGCTCAATAAAAATTATAAAAATAATAAATATTGTAATACTTACATATGTACAGGAAACATAGTATATAGGGCTTAATACTATGAATGGCTTCAAGCATCACTGGAGATCTTGGCATGCAACCCCTGAGGATATAGGGGGAAATACTATGTGTTTTCCCATAACACATGGTTATCAATATTTTCTTGTCACTCTCTTTTTTATTCAACTTTTGCTCATTTTATACATTTCTTAATCAAATTTAGACTCATTACCCATTCCATGCTCCCAACCCCACCAGAGCTCATGCATTCTGCCATACATGTCTTTCATCTTTTTCTCAGTCTTAAAAAATTTTTTTTTCTTAATATAGAAGTCTAGGGTTTTGGGAAGAATTTTACTGTTTCATCAGTTCTTTGACCCACTCTTTTTTCTTGTTGTTCCTTTCAATTTGTATCACTTCAAAACATGCATATTATGCACGTAACACACGTACTAAAATTATGAGGTCTGAAAATAAACTATAGGATAATTCCAAAACATGTTTAGGGGATTGACATTTTGACCGTAAGGCTGAATATAGGTAAAGAAAGAAAAAAGATTACTTTACATTCCTATGTTACATAGCAAGTTGATGAGTAACATTCTGTATTATATTTACTAAAAGAGAAAGAAAGAAAAGAAAAAATAAAATAAGAAAGGAGAATTATTCAGTTTGCCTTACAAATAGAGATTTCTTGGTAGGATCCACAAATGAGGGACACCATACGTTGTTTTTCTGGGACTGTGTTACTTAGCATAATGGCTTCTCATTCCATCCATTTACTTGAAAATTCACAATGTTGTCTTTCTTTACCACTGCTTAAAATTCCATTGTGTATACATACTACATTTTCTTTGTCAACTTGTCAATTGAGGGACACTTAGGTTGGTTCCAGCTCTTCACTATTGTGAAGAGAGCTGCAATAAACATAGATGTACATGTATCTTTGTGGTAGGTTGAGTCTTGTGGGTGTATAACCAGGAGTGGTATGACTGGGTTAGGTGTAGGCTCATTTTGAGTCTTTTAAAGATTCTCCACATTGCTTTCCATAGAGGTTATATGAGTTTGTATTCCCAGCAGCAGTGAATGAGTGTTCCCCTTTCCCCACAACCTCTCTAGCATTTGGTATCTTTTGTTTTCTTGGTGTTAGCCAATCTTACTGGAGTAAGATGAAATCTTACAGTGGTTTTCATTTGTATTTCCTTAATTATTAGCAATGCTGAAGATTTTTTTTTTCAAATTTTTTTTTTATTAATTTTATTTATTTCTGTATGTGTACGAATGTATTGTCTGCATGCAAGTCTGTGCACCCATGTCGTGCAATGCCGCGGAGGTCAGAAGTGGGCGTCGGATTCCCCTGGAGCTGGAGTTCTCCTGGAGTTGGAGTTTCAGAGGGTTCTCAGCCGCCATGTGGGTGCTGGGGATCGAACCCGGGTCCTCTGCAAGAGCGGTCGGCGCTCTTAACCGCTAGGCCATCTCTCCAGCCCCAATGCTGAAGATTTTTAAAGATGTTTCTCAGCATCTTTACTTCTTTTTAAAAAACTTATTTATTTATTTATTTATTTAATTTCATGTGTATCATGCAATGCCTGAGGAGGACAGAGAGGGTGTTAGATCCCCTGGAAATGGAGTTACAGACAGTTGTTAGCTACCATGTGGGTGCTGGGATTTGAACTTGGGTCTTCTGTAAGAACAACCAGTGCTCCCAACCACTGAGCCATCTCTCCAGCCCAGCCATCTTTTCTTCTTCAGCCATCTTTACTTCTTCAGCTCTTTACTCCATCTTTTCAGTGAGTCATTTTTTTCTTGCTCCTTTGTTTTTTGAGTAGTTTATATATTCTGAATGTTAATGCTCTGTCGGTTGTATCACTGGTGAAGGTTTCCTCCCACTCTGGAATTTCTCTTTACTTCTTTGATTGTTTCTTTCGTTGTCCAGAAGCTTTTGAGTTTAATGAGGTTCCACTTGTCAGTTGTTGACCTTAGTACCCGAGCAGCTGCTGTCTGATTTAGAAAGTCTTTTCCTATGCCTGTGTCTTATAGGTTACTGCCAATGTTTTATTCTATCATTTTCAGAATTTTGGGTTTTATATTGAGGTCTTTGATCCATTTGGAGTTGATTTTTGTACAAGGTGAGAGGTAGGGGTTTAATTTTATTCTTCATAATCAAAGCCATATACAACAAACCCACAGCCAACATCATCCTAAATGGGGAAAAATTAGAAGCATTCCCCTTAAAATCAGGAACCCAGCAAGGCTGCCCCTATTTCTACTCCTTTTCAATATAGTGCTTGAAACACTTGCTAGAGCAATAAGACAAGAAAGGGAAATTAAAGGCATACTAATTGGAAGAGAAGAAGTCAAACTATCCCTTTTTGCAGATGATAAGATAGTTTACCTAAGGGACACTAATAACTCCACTAGAAAACTCCTAGAAATGATTAAGAGTTTCAGTAAAGTGGCAGGGTACAAAATTAACCTAGAAAAATCAGTAGGCTTTTTTTTATACCAACAACAAGCAATTGGAGAAGGAATTCAAGGAGATCTTCCCACTCACAATAGCCTCAAAAGTTAAAATACCTGGGAACAAACCTAACCAAATATAACAAAGATCTCTACAATGAAAATTTTAAACCCCTGAAGAGGGAAATTGAAGACACCAGAAGATGGAAAGACCTGCCATGTTCATGGATTGGAAAAATTAATATAGTAAAAATGTCCATCCTACCCAAGTTAATATACAGATTCAGTGCAATCCCAATTAAAATCCCCATGAGTTTCTTCACAGACTTAGAAAAAAATCCTTAAATTCATATGGAAAAACAAAAGATCCTGAATAGCCAAAGCAACTGTGAGTAAAAAGAGCAATACAGGGGGGATCACTATACCAGACTTAAAGCTATATTACAGGGCTATAGTCATAAAGACAGCCTGGTACTGGCACAAAACAGACCCGTAGACCAAAAGAACAAAATTGAAGACCCAAACTTGAGCACATACAATTTCAGCCCCCTCATATTTGACAAAGGGGCCAAAAAGGAGGAAAGACAGCATCTTCAGCAAATGTTTATCAATATTTTTAAAAAGGTTTATTTAGTTTTATTTTATGTGCATGAATGTTTTCCCTGCATGCATGTAAGTGCATCAAGCTCATGCAATGCCTGTGTAGGTCAGAAGAAGGTCCTCTGGAGCTGGAGTTACAGACAGTTGTGAGTAACCATATGGGTTCTGGGAACTGAACTTCAGTCCTCCATAAGAGCAGCCAGTTCCCTTACCACTGAGCTATTTCTCTGACTCTCGCAAGGTTATATAAAGACTTAGCTCAAACCAAATACTGCTTTCTCTCAAATTTCCTTACTGATTGTCCTAGTTTGTCTTCTATTGCTGTGACAAAACACTCTGACTGACACCAACTTGGGGAGGAAAGGGTTTATTCAGCTTACATCTCCTGGGTCACAGTTCATCACTCAGGGAGCCCAAGCAGGAACTCAGGGAAGGAACCTGAAGGCAGGAGCTGAAGCATAGGCCATGGAGGAATGCTGTTCACTGGCTTGCTCCCCTGGCCCATGCCCAGCCTGCCTTCTTATACTGTACACAGCAACCTGCCCAGGGTGGCACCACTCATTGTGGGCTAGGCCCTCCCACACTGCTCGACCATCAAGACAATACTCCACAGATTTGGCCACAGGCCAATCCAATGGAGCTGATTCCCTAAATGAGGCTCTCTCGACACAGGTGTGTCAAGTTGACACTAAAGCTATCCAGCACACTGATATTTTCCTTCTTTGTGCCATATCATTGCCTGGGTCAGACTGAAACCATACATCAAATGGCATTGCATTGTTTTCTTCCCATGGATTTGTTCCTTCTCCAGGGCAAGGACACTGCTTACATCCTCTGTTCAGTGCCCAGTGCCTAAGATAGAGACAGGGCTCCAATATCTGTTACTGAACGCTAAAGCCAGGGACTGAGGAGGCAATTAGAGTTTGTAATGTTGGCAAATGGCTCTAGAGAAGAGAATGAGAATCTAAGTCCTATCTTCCAGCATCGTCCATGGCTGGCTCTTGAGCTCTGAACATTGGCAGTGAGAACAGGTTGAGAAGACCATTCTCAGAAGGAAGGAACTGGAACGTGGGTGTGGAAGATTGTAAAATAGGGGTTACGTTTGGAGTTTGACTCAAAGATCTGATTAATGTAGAAGATGCTGTATCTGAGAGACACAGGGTGAAAACAGAAATATCAGTGGCTGGGTACTAAGGCTTTCTACCTGTGGATCTGCCATCTTCGCAGGCCTGTGAACTTTTGCCTTAGGGTTACTTTTAGTGTGTGTTGAAAAGGGGGCATAAATGTTTTAAGCTACTAGGTTTGAAGTATTTATAATGTAGGCATATGAGTCTAATACATTCATTTTGAATTTTCTGCCCTTTTCTATACATGAAGTCCATAGCTTTCCTGCCCTTGGTCCAGGCAGCATATGGCTTATTTCTCACAGGAACATGAAAAAGCACATGTGACAATTACTCCTAATGTTTTTCATGGATGACAAATAGGAGGATGTTACAATCTGGTCCACCTTATGGACAGGGAGTAGAGAACAGGCTGGGAAAAGAACCACAACACTGTATGTGATACAGTGTCTGCACCAAATGGGACGACTGGTAAGGATATAACCTCAGACTTCTAGACTGTAGGGTTAGCCAGATCTGAACACATGAGGCATCTGCTGAGACAACTGAGAAGAGCCAATAAATGGTCCAACAAGACTTAGCAGCTAACTGCCACACAGCCGTCCATCTGCCAGGCAAGATGAGCAAGGTTATAGTAGCTACCCTGTAAAAAAATCACTCCTCAACCTCTATAAATCTTATCCTTTAAATATAAAATGTGTTTATATGAGAGAGAGAGAGAGAGAGAGAGAGAGAGAGAGAGAGAGAGAGAGAGAAACTGATAACAACCTAAGCCCAGTATTTAGATATGCTACAGAATATTATTGTTGGGATATACCATAGATGAAATATGTTTTATTTTGATACTGATGATGAGCTCTACTTTTTCAAAGAAAATTAAGAAAACAATAAAAATTTCCTATATATCTGCAGCATGCTTACTGAAACACCTTAAAAACTCTCAGAGTTCTTTTCTGGCAGATATTGAGCCCTGAAGTATCCTCTGTTCCTAGAACTAGTGGTAGATGGACTTGGAGACCACCCAGTAGAAGCTTCTTTTGGATAGATAGAGAACCAGCAGTAGAGGGGACCTGGCTTTGCTCTGTATCATGAATCTTGATTCTTACCTCAATCTGGTGTTAGTACCAAGATCTTCACTTTACAGATGGAAACTAAAAAGCTTACAGGGGTTAAGTGGCCTGTGCCAGCTTACACAGTTCATGAAGGAGTAGAGCCTGGATTCAAATGCAGTTCGTCCCAGCAGCACATTCCCAGCCTTTAACTACTGAACCACATGACCTCCAGATGTATTCTTAATTGCAGCTAACTGCTTTATTCAGCAGACCCAGTTGACAGACAGATATATTTATTTTACCAGAAACTTTTGGTAATAGACTAGATACAGAATGGGAAGTAAGATAAATTTACCAGCCGGACCCTACATGGCTCTGCTGACATTTGAGGGGGGAAATTCCATCACTACCTGGAGACCTTGGCTCTCATCTTTCTCCTCAACCTATATCCATGAGGATGACTCCCATATCAGTGAGCTTTTGCTACATAAAAACATCTCACAACTCAGTGATTTAAAACAAAACAAAACAAAACAAAACAAAAACAAAACAAAACATTGAACTGAGAGTAGGTAAACAGAAAGCCCCAGAAGGTAAAGGATGAAATGCCCTGAGCTTCCAGGCATCTGTAACCAGTTGCTTATTTAGTTTCTTCAAGTTGACAAACAGACATTCATATGTAATCACCTCTACTCAGTGCACCCAGAAAGAAGTGTTCCAGCACCCACATTCCATGAGCCAGAAGCACTAGAGACATGTTTCCACATTCACCTCCCAAGTGGTTCAGTGGGAGGCTGTGTATTAACACCTAAAGTTAATTCTCACTTGCTTGATGCAGCCTTGTGTGGACTGAAGTCCTCTCAGTAGTCTGCTCTAGCAGGTGAGGTTCTCAAACTAAACAGTGCTCCTTACCAAGAGACTCAGCAGCATTCCTGCTTACCCCCAAAGGTCAGGTCTCAGTTTACTGCTTAGCCCTTGGAATTGTCCGAACAAGCCCTTCATATCTTCACATTGTGACCAGGGGGCACCCTACCATAGCAGTGGTTCAGAGTCTGCCTCCAGAGTCCTGAAGGTATAGCTTGTGCAGTGTCCTGTCCCCGGGCCTTGGAATACAAGGATTAGCAAACTGCCACTGTTCATATCTGCCTAGTGTTGGCAGGTACGTGCCTGGCTGTCTCCATAATCTTAGCTCAGCAATCCCACCTTCATTAATGGAGCAACTAGAAAGATAACCAATGAATTATCATTCAGATTCTGAAAAGGAAGCAATATGGCTGTCACAACCTGGATAAAGAGGGAGGACATAGTGCTAAAATTGTTAACAGAAATACTGCAGAATCTCATTTAAATCTAGAATTTTAAAATGCTGAACTTCTCGAAACAAAGAATAGAGAAGCCAGGGGCTGGGTGTAAGGCTAATAAGAAAATGTTAGGCAGAGAGTATCAAGTTTCAGTTACCCAAGATGAATAAGTTCTTAAGTTCTAACCTATAATAATGTGACTATAATCTACAGTGATTTATTTATGGTTAAAATATTGACCATGTGAGTCTTTAGTGTTCTAAAGAAGGGTAGAAAAGGAAGTAAATGTTTTAGGTAAAGGATATGTAAATTAGATTGATGGTGGTGTATATTTCTTAAAGTATAGGCATATCAGTATCAGAACATCTATGATATATATATATATATATATATATATATATATATGATTTTTAGTTCACAACCCTACCTCAATATAGGTGGAAAAATGTAGCCTTTGAGGTCTTCTAATCATCCACTTTTCTATATTCTCTTTACTCACATAACCACTGCCTCTTTTCTAGTTCTTGCTTCTTACTGCCATTCTATCCAAATTCCTAACTGTTTCTCTCTCCCCATCTGATGCTTCTTTAAACTACTCACACACCAGTTTCAGGTAATATTTCTATACTACAAACTTGAATACATGTCTTAGTCTGCTTTATGCTCAGAAAACCTGAGGCTGAGTGGCTTATAAACAATAAAGGTTTATTTCTCACACATCTGGAGGCTGAAGGCCAGCATCGAGAGGCTCACATCAGTATGGACCTCCTTACTGATCATCTCATGGAGGAAGGTAGCACTTGGGCGAGAGAGAGAATCAGAGCAAGATGGAGCATGAGATCAACCTTGCAGCCTCAAGTGCTTTTAAAATGGGCATGGACCCAATCATCAGTGGGAGTCCCTTTGAGCTTGACACCTCCCATTAGGCCATAGCCCTCAACTGTGTTGCATGGAGTTGGGTTTCCAGTACTTTTTGGGGGACTCACTCAGGCCACAGCCTTACACCTTTGCTTAATATCATTAATGGCTTCCCACAACTTTCAGTGTAGAAATGGTTCTTAGTTGCATGTCTGTAGCTTTAACTGGCCTTGTCTTAGCTTTCCACACTAGCCTTCTGGCCACTCTGCAGAGGTTGATTGTGTTCATCAACTTGATAGGACTGAAAACCATGCAGGAGACAAACTTCTGGACATGCTTGTGAAGAAGATTCTAGATTAGGTTAATTGAGGTGAAAAGACTTCTTCCTACCTGTGGACAAAATCGTGCTGTGGGCTGGGCTCTAGACTGAATGAAAAGAAGAAAGCATGCCAAGTACCAGCATTTAAAGCTCTCTGCCCTGACTGCAGATGCCCTGTGACCAGCTGCCTCATGTCCTGCAACCTTGCCCCCTTCTCCCATGATGGGCTGTACCTCACACTGTGAGCCGAAACAAACCTTTCCTTCCTTAAGTTGCCTCTTGTCAGGTATCTGTCAGAGCAACAAGAAAAGTAATGTCCTGTGTTATCTACAATTCTCTCCTGGCCTCTTGGCCTCTAAGCACGCCCATGCTTATGTGTACCTGGCACATGCCCATTACTCCCTTATCTCTCTCATGTGCTCTTCTGTACCCATAGACAATGAATGCCAAAGCTAATTTCAGCTTCTGGCCAATAAAAGACTCTCAATAAATATTTGTGATTTAATGAGTGAATGGAAGTTCACTAATTCCAGTGCCTGTCGCTGGCTTGTTTTCATTCTCATGAATCACGTTGCAGCCTTGTATAAGCAGGTTTTGTCAAAGGGCTAATGTTCTTTCTTTGTAACTTTCCCTCCATCATTTCATGCTCATATTAACCTGATTTCAGAACAAACTGTTTAGCACAATTCTATTTTAAGGACATAAATTTATAGGGGCAGGAAATGAGAAATTGCTCTTTGAAATGCTCTTGGGAAATTTCAGTCTGTTCCTCTTTTGTTGTTTAAAATAAAATAGCTCCAGACCAGGATATGGAACGGATGGAAAATAAAACAGTGGCTTATCACATTATTTCAGTTAAAACCCTCATGTAATAAATGAACACTATAGGACCTGGGATTAACTGAATAAAGGAGTTTTAAAAGAAAAAAAAGAAAGAAATACATGCTGATAAATCCCATACTATAATCTGGAGAGAGTGGGACTGGGCGGATTTCTTGTCTCTGTGGTCACTAATGGGAAAGGGGAGACATAAACCAGAGAAGTAAGGGTGTCAGCACCATCTGTGATCATTACTTCTAATTGTCGTAACTTAGAATCGCCTGGGTAGAAAGCCTCAACGAGAGATCGTCTACAATGGGTTGGTCCATGGCGTGTCTGTGGGGGACTGTCCTCACTGTTAACTGATGTGGGAAGACTTGGCCCAGTGCGGGTCTGTGGAAGACTGTCTTCACTGTTAAGTGATGTGGGAAGACTTGGCCCAGTGCGGGTCTGTGGAAGACTGTCTTCACTGTTAAGTGATGTGGGAAGACTCGGCCCAGTGCGGGTCTGTGGAAGACTGTCTTCACTGTTAAGTGATGTGGGAAGACTCGGCCCAGTGCGGGTCTGTGGAAGACTGTCTTCACTGTTAAGTGATGTGGGAAGACTCGGCCCAGTGCGGGTCTGTGGAAGATTGTCTTCACTGTTAAGTGATGTGGGAAGACTTGGCCCAGTGCGGGTGGCACCTTTCTGTAGACAGGGGTCTTGGATTGTGTAAGATTGGAGAAAGCTAGACCAGCAGGAGGCATTCATGCATCATTTTCTCTCTTGACTGTAAATGCAATGTGTCTAGCTGCTTCAAGTCCCTGCCACCTCTACGATACTGGAAAGAAAGAAAGAAAAAGAAAGAAAGAAAGAAAGAAAGAAAGAAAGAAAGAAAGAAAGAAAGAAAGAAAAAGAAAGAAAGAAAGAAAGAAAGAAAAGAAAGAAAGAGAGAGAGAAAGAAAGAAACCCTTTTATCATTTTAGATTGCTTTTGTCAGGATATTTTATCACAGCAACAAAAACAAAACAAGAATACCACCCAAGATTTTCCCTTCTAAAACATTGGGTCATTTGGCTTGGTGATTTCTTGATGGGACACCCTTGTTTCTGTGTTATGTTTGTGTATGTGTATTGGAGATAGATTGTTCCCAGCTGTGACAGTTTGTACTTCTGAGATGATGCAACGAAGGGTGACATTTGTAGTCATACTTCCCTAGAATTTTCTGCCTTGGCTCGTTCTGCCTAAATAAGGCAGACATTTGAAAAAAATTTGATAAAAAGCACATTTTATTTATGGCCCTTCTTAAGCACTTGAAGAGTGCTCATTTAATATTTGTGATGACTCTATGCACTGGGTACTATAGCTATCTGAATTCCTAAAGAGGAACCTGGCACTCTGAAAAGTCAGGTACCTTATTCAGAGAAGTACACGTAGAAGATGTCCAGCCATGATATGAGCAAGATAGTCTGGCTATACAATATGGTCCTTAACAATTAGACCACAGAAGGGAGCTTCACTGAATTCTTAGTGTTAGTGACTGGGATTTACACTGATTTCTCTAATCGGTACCAACTCTCTCCCATTTTATAGTAGAAGCAGCTTTGTCTCAGAGATCACTGGGGAGAGTTTTCAGGGGTGGAGCTGAGCTGTAAGCTTCTGTATGGCTCTCTCTAAAACCCACACATTGTCCTATAGCATCACTGTGGAGCTACTCATGCCTGTCTGGGTCACTGCCTTCCAGAACCATCTGTGTAAGCAATTACCGTGTTGCTTTGTCTCTTATGCATCCCTACCATCTCAGTGGATTCCAAGGAAGAAAGGAAGTGGTACTTTCCTGTCTTCTAGGGGATAAAACTCTTGAGCTCACTGGAGAAGACTTGTTCAAGGTCAAATAGCCTGGGGATGAGACAAAGACACATTTTCTACTTGAAGACCAGTGCAATTTCCACATCTTCACAGATCCTTCAGAGTTGCTGAGTGACAGCTCTGTTGAGTGATCTTGAAAAGCTTGTAGATGGTTGGAAACTTTGATTTACACAGCATCTTGAAAGCTAAATGGGAGGGAAAGGTTAGGAAAGGTAACTTTGAGTTTCTTTGTTCAAAGGAAGGAACAGAGAGACTCGCTTTCACATCCTCAAGTGATTGACATGGGGAAGAGAAAAGTTTGTTTTGTTCAACTTTTCCAAAGTTGCAATCCAGCCAAGTGTTTCTGGGTAACCCACTCACAGTCTCCTCTCCCCTGCCGCATGCCATGTGGGTAAATTGCCAGCGTGCACTGGAACCCTTATCTTCTGATTCCTCGCTATCCACAATACAATTTTGAAGGCTCTTGTAATTTCGATACCCTGCCTTCTGAAATGGTAATAAACAGCCCCACTGAAGACAAATCCAATTAAACTGGCTTGAGAGCTGTAAATTAAAAAGTGTGTGTGTCGGGGGAATCAGATGTTAAATCCTTAGGCACAGAATCTAGCTACTATAAATCAAGTTCTTGGCTCCATTTTGACATCCAAATCATCCACTCTGAATGTCAGCTTCTGGTCTGTCCAGCCACGAAACTCAAAATCAAATTAAAACTTGGGTGCAGTTGTTCTGGGCCTAACCCACTCCCCTATTGTCTTTCTACTCTGCCTTCTGTCCTTCATGGGAGCCAGAAAACTCAGCTTAAACTTGCTGATGAACTGTTGTTCAGAGGTTATAAAGCAGGTTTAGGCTGCAGGGAAAATACCGTTTTCTGTCACAGTAAAATGAACTTATAAATCCACAGGGCTAGACTGAAGAGAACTGAAAATTTCACATTTTGTACAAGATTTTGAGGCTCTGAGCAGAAAATGACAAAGCCAAAAGACCAGATTTGAATTATAGCTCATCATTACTGAGCTACTTTTCTCACTTTGTAAGTTTAATTATTTATTTTTATTTTTATGTGTATGAATGTATTGCCTGCATGTGTATAAGTGCACCTGTGTCATGCAATGCTTACAGAGGTCAGAAGGGGCCAGATCCTCTGGAACTGGAAATATGGATGGTTGTCAACTGCCACATGTGTGCTGGGAATTGAACCTGGGTCCTCTGCAAGAGCAGTCAGTGGTCAGTTGCTGAGCCATCTCTCCATCTGTATTAGTCAGGGTTATCTAAAGAAACAATCAATAAAATGAACACACACACACAGATTTATTGATTTGCTCATGGGATAGTCCAAGGAGTCCAACAATAGCTGTGCTGCATGGGAGAGGTTGAGAATCCAGGCAGTTGCTCAGTCCACAAGGCTGGATGTCCCAGTAGTCCCAATCTGGTGCTGAAGGCCTGATGGATCCCAGGAGATCTGCCCATCTCAGTCCACGCTGGGATCCAAAATGTTGATCACAGCAGCAAGACAAACTCACCAGTGAGAGAGAAGGCAAGCCGTAGGAACAAGGAACCAGTTCCCTCTGCCATGGCCTTTTATACTGGCTGCCGGCAGAAGGCAACACCCACATTTAGGGTGGGGTATCTGGCTTGAGGTAGTCCAATCTGAAGATCTCTTTCTCATATTTGTTCATCCCTAATCCAGTCAAGTTGACACCCAGAATTAACCATCACAAGTCCACACCTTGTCAACTTGACACACAATAGCTTCTCCTTATGTTATGCTTAAATGTCAAATGCAAACAATGGCAAGGTCATAATTCCACCTAACATGTTATAAGTGTCCCATGTGGAATCGCAAAGCATTATATCTTAGAGTAGGTGGTAATGTCCTTGAGGAATACTTAGTCCTTCAGTATCTAATGACCTAAATATGAGAACACTTAACACTTATCTCAGTTGTACATTCAAAAGGGAAAACAAGTATCTGCTTAATATGTGTGTGTGTGTGTGTGTGTGTGTGTATATATATATATATATATATATATATATATATATGCACATTCTTAACCAAATAGGACAAAAGTTAATATCTATTACTATCCACATTTCTGCAACTGGTCCCCTGGCCTCAGCTGATATTTATGACTACCTTCTTCTATCACCCATTCTGTATTTCCTCCACCATCAGCAAGCAGGTGTTGGCTTGGTCTTGGCTCTTTTCCTGGAGGAGTGACCTATACCTTCATCCCTGAAGGGTCTGAGTGATTTGTTGTCCTGTCTGGTTTGGGTTGTTGGAGTTTCCCATTGACCTTAATCACAGGATATGGTAGCACCAGAAGTCACCCTACAGCATCTCCTGCCTTCCAGACATAATCGTCCTTGTCCCCTTTGTGGAGAAAAAGTCCAATTTCCCCCTGGTAGTCTGGATCAATCACTCCTCCTACTACTGTTATTCCTTTCTTAGCCTGTTGGCTTAAGGGCAGTAGAAGCCCAAAGTGGCCAGGGGCAAGTCTTAGCTTCCAGTTCAATGGAACGTTTGCTGTATCTCCTGGCAAAAGCACTCCCCCACTTTGGAGCCAAAACTTCTAGACCAGCAGAACTCAAGGTTGTGGGTACAGGAAGCAAAAATTTTCCTATTGGGTCACTAGGGGCGGCAGTGAGTGGAATCATTCCCACTTCCACCCCTAGGTTCCTGGACCTGTGAATTCTGGCTATAGGAGAAACAGTACCATATAGTGGGCGCTGATTCAAAGCATATTCTGCCTGCTGGAGAACCTTGCCCCAGCCCTCCAGGGTATTGCTACCTAATTGGCATTGTAACTGTGTCTTCAAGAGGCCATTCCATCATTCTATCAAGCCAGCTGCTTCTGGGTGGTGGGGAACATGGTAAGACCAGTGGATACCATGCCATGGGCCCACTGTTGCACTTCTTTGGCCGTGAAGTGAGGTCCCTGGTCAGAAACGATGCTGTGAGGAATACCGTGACTGTGGATAAGGCATTCTGTAAGTCCCTGGATGGTAGTTTTGGGAGAAGCATTACCTGCAGGAAAGATAAATCCATAACCAGAACAAGTATCTATTCCTGTAAGGACAAAGTGATGTCCCCTCCAGATGGAAGTGGTCCAATGTATTCAACTTGCCACCAGGTTGCTGGCTGGTCACCCCCGGGAATAGCACCATATTGGGGGCTCAATGTTGGTCTCTGCTGTTGGCAAATCTGGCACTCGGTAGCAGCTGTAGCCAGCTCAGCCTTGATGAGTGGAAGTCCATGCTGTCGAGCCCATGCATAACTTCCATCTCTGCCACCATGACCACTTTGTTCATGGGCCCATTGAGCAACAACAGGGATAGCTGGAGAAAGAGGCTGACTATTCACAGAATGGGTCATCTGATCTACTTGATTACTAAACTCATCCTCTGCTGAGATCACCTTTTGATGAACATTTACATGAGACACAAGTATCTTCACATCCTTTGACTATTCAGAGAGCTCTATCCACATACTTCTTCCCCAAATGTCTTTCTCACCAATTTTCCAGTTGTGCTCCTTCCAAGTCCCTGACCATCCCGCCAAACCATTGTCTACAGCCCATGAATCAGTATATAATCGAACTTCTGACCATTTCTCCTGCCAGGCAAAATGCACAACCATGTGCACTGCCCGAAGTTCTGCCCACTGTGAAGACTTTCCTTCACCAGTGTCCTTTAGGGTTGTTTCAGAAATTGGCTGTAATACTGCAGCTGTCCACCTCTGGGTGGTGCCTGCATAGCATGCAGAACCATCAGTAAACCAGGCCCTAGTCTTCTCTTCCTCAGTCAACTGATCATAGGGCAAACCCCATGAAGCCATAGGTGCATGCTTGAGCACAGGAGGCATTGTAACAGGAGTGGGAACCATAGGCATTTGGGCAACTTCTTCATGTAGCTTGCTTGTGCCCTCAGGTCCTGCCCAGGCCCTGTCATGTATGTACCACTTCCATTGAATGGACTGTTGCTGCACATGTCCTACTTTATGGTCTGGTGGGTCAGATAACACCCAGCTCATGATGGGCAGCTCAGGTCACATGGTGACTTGGTGGCCCATTGTCAAACGTTCAGTTTCCACTAAGGCCCAATAGCAGGCTAAGAGCTGTCTCTCAAAGGGAGAATAGTTGTCTGCAGATGAAGGTAGGGCCTTACTCCAGAATCCCAAGGGCCTCCACTGAGATTCCCCTATGGGGATCTGCCACAGAATCCAGACAGCATCTCTATCTGCCACTGATACCTCAAGCACCTTTGGGTCTGCTGCATCATATGGCCCTAGGAGCAGAGCAGCCTGTACTGCAGCCTGGACCTGTTGAAGAGCCTTTTCCTGTTCAAAGCCCCAGTCAAAGTTTGCCTTCTGAGTCACTTGATATATTGGTCTTAGTAACAAACACATCCAGCTGAGGAATGTGCTGCCTCCAGAATCCAAAAAGGCCCACTAAATGTTGTGCTTCTTTCTTGGTGGAGGGAGGAGCCAGGTGCAACAACTTATACTTTACCTTAGAAGGAATGTCTCTGCATGCTCCACACCACTGAACTCCTAGAAATTTCACTGAGAGAGAAGGCCTTGAATTTTAGTTGGATTTATTTACCAACGTCTCATGCACATGTGCTTTACCAGCAAGTCCAGATTGGCTGCTACCTCCTGTTCAGTGGGTCCAATCAGCATAACATCATCAATATAGTGGACCAGTGTGATATTTTGTGGAAGAGTCAGGCAATCAATATCCCTTCTAACTAAGTTATGGCACAAGGCTGGAGAGTTAACATACCCTTGAAATAGGACAGTAAAGGTATACTGTTGGCCTTGCCAGCTGAAAGCAAATTGTTTCTGGTGGTCCTTTTGAACCGGTATTGAGAAGAAAGTTTTTGTCAGATCAATAGCTGCATACCAGGCACCAGGAAACATTAATCTGCTCAAGTAAGGACACCACATCTGGTACAACGGCTGCAATTGGTGTCACTACTTGGTTGAGTTTTTGATAGTCAACTGTCATTCTCCATGATCCATCTGTCCTTTGCATGGGCCAAATTGGAGAGTTAAAGGGAGATGTGGTAGGAATCACCACCCCTGCATCTTTCAAATCCTTGATGGTGGCACTAATTTCTGCAGTCCCTCCAGGGATACGATACTGGTTTTGGTTCACTATTTTCCCTGGTAGAGGCAACACCAATGGTTTCCATTTGGCCTTTCCAACCATAATAGCCCTCACTCCACAGGTCAGGGAACCAATGTGGGGATTCTGCCAATTTCTAATTATATCTATCCCAATTATACATTCTGGGACTGGGGAAATAACCACAGGATGAGTTCTGGGAACCACTGGGCCCACTGTGAGTTGGACTTCAGCCAAAACTCCATTTATCACCTGACCTCCATAGGCCCCTACTTTAACCGGAGGGCCACAATGCTTTTTAGGGTCTCCTGGGATCCGTGTCAACTCAGAACCAGTATCCAATAGGCCTTGAAAAGTCTGATTATTTCCTTTTTCCCAGTGTACAGTTACCCTAGTAAAAGGCCTCAGGTCCCTCTGGGGAAGGACAGGAGGAAGGCAAACAGCATAACTCTTTGGTATTGTGATAAGGACCTTCCTCATCCAAACCCAGCCACCCCTTCATTTAAGGGGTTCTGGGTCTATGAACTGTCTCGTCTGGAAACTGGTTGACTGGATGGGATTCACTATTGCTAAGATCCAATGTTGACTCTGTCGTTTGTTCTAGAGCTTTTCTGCTTATACAGATCAAATAGAAACTTAGTAGGTTTCTTATGTATTTGGTTCCTGGGAACACCAAAAAATTTTTTTATTTGTGCCTGCGTGAGCATGTGTGTGTGTGTGTGTGTGTGTGTGTGTGTGTGTATTCACCTGCAGAGGCCAGAAGGAGGTGTGGTATCCCCTAGAGTTGGAGTTACAGACAGTTGTGAGTTGCCTGATACTGATACTGATACTGATACTGATACTGGGAACCAATCTTGGCTCCTCGGCGTGAGCAGCAAGCACTCTTACCCACTGAGCCATCTTTTCGGCCCGGCTTTTCTATTGCTGGGAGTAAATGCCTGACAAAAGCAACTTAAGCAAGTCTGGTTGGCTTGTAGTTCAAGGGTACAGTCTGTCAAGGTGGGAAAGGCAAGAGTGTAAGGCGATCGGCAGCCTTGCATCTTGTCAGAAAAGAACTGAATGTTGTTGCTCATCTCCCTTTCCGTTCAGCCCAGGACCCCAGTCCACAGGATGGTTCTGCCCCAAATTAGGGGAGGGTTCTCACCTTAATTAAAGTAATCTAGAAAATCTCTCACAAATATGGCTACAAGTCTGTTTCCATGGTGATTCTAAATCTCATCAAGTTGACAATCAAGATCAACCATCACAGGGCAAAGCTTGGAGCAGGTGCTCCCCTTTGTGCCTTGGTTTTTGGATCTTTAAGATAGAAATAACATCACACATTTAGAAGGCATGGAAACACAGCAACATGTTCCTTTTTCATTGCACAAGGTCAGATGGAGACTACCTGGAACCCGAACTCCAAGGTTCTGGCTTAGCTGAGCCTTTGCTCATTCCCTGGATCTTTTAAAAACTGACACCTTCATTTTTTTGATTTTTTTTTTTCCCTTTTCATTTCCAAAATCTTCCAATCAAGCCATTTTTTTTTTCCAACTCTTAGAGAACAGCTAAGGCACATATAAGTTTTCTGTTCTTTTTGTGAACCTCAGGTGAAACCCAAATTCTTCTATGCAAATGAAGCTAGATCTCATCCCCTAACCTGATTACCTGTGGAGACATAGTCTCTAGGGCAATGGGAAACAAGAAAGGTTCCCAGAACAGGGCTCAGGCACTGTTTTTAATGATCAGGAACAGAAACAGTTCTGCCAGCAACAGGGAATGCAGGAGAGGATCAATTTTAAACCAACTTAACACTTTAATGCTCCTATTTTGAAAGACTTAGAGAAGAGTCCAGTTCAACAGGGCTGTTTCTACAGTGGCTGCTGGGCATGCGGGTGCCGCTCTCCCATTGCTCCCCTGCCTGGCCCTTCACTGTCACCACCTAGGGGGCAGTCCTGCCACTTAGCCTTCGACCAAGAAAGCAGAGACCACCTGTGTCCCCCGAACTTAGCTTCTTCTTAGGCATATCATTACTCTAGGACCCTGCCTTGACCTGGTCACATGATCATTCTTTTAATAAAGCCAATTGTGTCAACATCTTTCTCCTCATAAAAGTATAACTACGTTTTTACAGGAAGGAAACAGAACTTAATGAAATAATTGAGTTCCAGTAGGTGGAGAGAGCCAGGAAAGGGTAGAGCTAGGCTTTAAGCTTTATGAAATTGAGACCTCACTTACAAACCTGCACCTTAAATCTCTGAAATTATCACTTGTTTCTTCTTAACTTTGCGCGTGCGCACAGGTGAGCATGCAGGTGTGTGTGTGTGTGTGTGTGTGTGTGTGTGTGTGTATGTGTGTGTGTGTGTGTGTGTGTAGGCCAGAAGCCAACCAACTTCAGGTGTTGTTCCTCAGAGCTCTCCACCTCTTTCTGAGAGCATCTTTCACTGGGATCTGGGGCTCCCTGGTTAGGCGAGGATGGCTGGGCCATGAGCCCCAGGATCAGCCTGTCTTTGCCGCCCCAACACTTGGGATACAAACTGACAGACCCAGCCATTTTCGTTATAAAGAAACAGGTTCTGGGATCAAAATCAGGACCTTATGTGTGCATGGCAAATATTTTTGCCATAGCCCCAGCTCAGGCACTGATACTTTAGAACAGAAGCCCAGCCTGACAGAAATGACAGTAAGCAGACTTTGACCTATGGCAGCAAGGTAAGCACTTGGCTTCAGGAACTCTTCCCTAGACTTAATGGCTGTCAGTTGTTTCTGTGCTGTATTATCATGGGGGAACTTTCAAAAAGAGGTCAGACTCTAAGACCATTATGTGAGAATCTTCAGGGGTAGGCTTTCTCTGGGATGCATCCCCTGCAGATGGTCTTAATATAGAGCAAGGCTTCAAATGGACTTTGGTGAGACTTTGCCTAATGAGACACCATGATCTTTTAGGTGGAGGAGGGGCTCTGGCATTAGGGTGTTGGGAGGGACCGAGGTCTGCCTGATTTCATCTTCAGAGCAGTTGGCAGACTTTCATAAATGCTATTCCCTGTTGGACTCCTTGTTGGCTTATTGCCGTGGTCCCTTGTGTTCATCTAATCATTCAGCATGGAAATTAAGCCCTGTTTATGTTAATTGTCACATGTTCTTTTTCTTTCTAGTAAGACTCTTAGCATTTTCTATGAAGAAGGAGCTGTAGGGCAGGGTTTTTCCATGGTGTTGGCCTTCATTTTTATGGAAAAGAACCTGAAGAATATGATAAAAGTTAAATTATCTTCAAGAAAAGCATGTATGAATGTGTGTGTTCAGAGACTTGATGTTTCTCTGTAAGTTTTAGGACAGTCATGCTCAGACTTTAACAATCACATCCACTGCTTAACTCTTGGTTTAATGATTCAGTAGGTCTGGGGCCCACCTGGAAGTTTCCAATTTCCAGTAAGTTCCAGGTAGCCCCAGAGATGCTGATTTGATCCTCTGGAGGATGGTCTGAGTATGCAGATCTAGGACAAAGGCCTCTTTTCTGAATTGTACACAGGGAGTGCAGGTAAGTGAGAGCTCAGCAAGTTCACAGCAGAGCTCACAATGTGGAATCCTCTTCCTTGCAGTCTAGGCCAACTCTATTTGCTTGCTACAAGGAAAGGAAAGGAGACAAGGTCTCTTCCAATGACTTAAAATACACAATGAAAACAATTATAGTCAGAATGTGATTACTGTAAAAATATGACTATCAGGCATATAGTTAAATTTTATTGTTAACTTGATCCAGCCTGGAGTCATCTGAGAAGGGAATCTTGACTGCAGAATCACTTGGATCAGACTGGCCTGTGGCCATGTCTGTGGGGAGCTGTCTTGATTGCTAATTGATGTAGGAGGGTCCAGCTCACTCTGAGCTGCACCACACCTTGGGTAAGTGGGCCTGGCTAAATCAGAAAGCTAGCTAAGGGTGGGGCTGCAGGTAGGCCTGTAAGCGGCATTCCTCCAGAGATTCTGTTTCTTTTTTTTTTTTTTTTGGTCTTTTCGAGACAGGGTCTCCCTATAGTCCCAGCTGTCCTGGAACTCACTCTGTAGACCAGGCTGGCCTTGAACTCACAAAGATCTGCCTGCCTCTGCCTCCCAAGTGCTAGGATTAAAGGCCACCACGCCCGACTTTACTTTGAATTTTTTATGTGTCAGAGATTCTGTTTCTAGCTCCTGCTTCAGTGCCTGCCTTGTCTTCCCTCAATGCCGGATTGTGATCTGGAAGTGTAAGCCAAATAAATACTTTCTTCCCCTAAGTTGCTTTGGTTGTGGTATTTCACAGCAACAGAATTAAGCTAGGACATCAGGGAAATGGGTTCATATTTCAGGCTGCAGTACAGGGAGATGCTCAGGAAGGCCTGGAAGAAGCAACTGCCCCAAGTTTGTCTAGGAAGCTTGCAGAGTAGAAAAAGCATGCAGACTGTCACTGGACACCTAGCGTGTCTGTTTGGTGCTAGCTGACTCCTGTGTATGTGTTCTTTATCTGTACTGATTTCTTAAAATAGTGAAGACTTGCACTGAACTCTCATGAGAGGAAATCAGGTACTGTGTTCTTTCTAATGTCTCAGCACAGGTAGAGAAAACCCTTTGTTCTGGCTTTGTGTCTGTGTGAAAATGTGTTGCTTCTGAAAGGAGGCAGTGCAGTACTTACAGATCCTGAAACTATGTTTTCCAGTGACAACACCATCCTGTCAGCTGATCCTGGAGCACTGCCCTGCAGTGGCTGACACCATCCTGTCAGCTGATCCTGGAGCACTGTCCTACAGTGGGTGACACCATCCTGTCAGCTGATCCTGGAGCACTGTCCTACAGTGGCTGACACCATCCTGTCAGCTGATCCTGGAGCACTGTCCTACAGTGGGTGACACCATCCTGTCAGCTGATCCTGGAGCACTGTCCTACAGTGGGTGACACCATCCTGTCAGCTGATCCTGGAGCACTGTCCTACAGTGGGTGACACCATCCTGTCAGCTGATCCTGGAGCACTGTCCTACAGTGGGTGACACCATCCTGTCAGCTGATCCTGGAGCACTGTCCTACAGTGGGTGACACCATCCTGTCAGCTGATCCTGGAGCACTGTCCTACAGTGGGTGACACCATCCTGTCAGCTGATCCTGGAGCACTGTCCTACAGTGGGTGACACCATCCTGTCAGCTGATCCTGGAGCACTGTCCTACAGTGGGTGACACCATCCTGTCAGCTGATCCTGGAGCACTGTCCTGCAGTGGGTGACACCATCCTGTCAGCTGATCCTGGAGCACTGTCCTACAGTGGGTGACACCATCCTGTCAGCTGATCCTGGAACACTGTCCTACAGTGGGTGACACCATCCTGTCAGCTGATCCTGGAGCACTGTCCTACAGTAGCTGACACCATCCTGTCAGCTGATCCTGGAACACTGTCCTACAGTGGCTGACACCATCCTGTCAGGTGATCCTGGAGCACTGTCCTGCAGTGGGTGACAGCATCCTGTCAGCTGATCCTGGAGCACTGTCCTACAGTGGATGACACCATCCTGTCAGCTGATCCTGGAGCACTGTCCTACAGTGGGTGACAGCATCCTGTCAGCTGATCCTGGAGCACTGTCCTACAGTGGGTGACACCATCCTGTCAGCTGATCCTGGAACACTGTCCTGCAGTGGGTTTGACCATCCTGTCAGATGATCCTGGAGCATTGTCCTGCAGTGGCTGACATAATCCTGTCATCTGATCCTGTAACACTGTCCTACAGTGGGTGACACCATCCTGTCAGCTGATCCTGGAGCACTATCTTCCAGTGGATGATGCCATCCTGTCAGGTGAACTTCTGCAGAAGGACAGGATGAACCAAGGACCAGGCAGACAGTCTGGAAGTGACATGGCAGCAGCCTGGTTCACCAGAGACCTCATTCTCTTCAGATGGGAATGGAAGAAGTGAATCCTTTTTCTCTGAAGCAACCAGAACACTTGAAGGCCAAAGATAGAGACATGGGAACCAAATGGCCTCGGTAGAAGGCTGACAATTCCAGCATTCCCCAGGAAATGGGTGATTGGCATGGGGGAAATTCATGCTATGGTTTGGATGTGTATTTTCTCTCAAGAGTTCATATGTTGGAAGTTTGGTCCCCAGTGTGGTGACATTGGGAGATGGTGAGGCCTTTATGTTTTTTGGGGTCTAATGGGAGAGGGACAATGCCCATAGAAGGGATTAATATAGTTCTCAGGAGACTCTAGTTGGTTCTCCAGAGAGTTTTATTGCATTCAATCTTTCTTTGCTTTCTCATTTTCTAGCCTTAGGTATTTTGTTATAGCAATGAAAAACTGACTAACACATCCATCTCTCAGGAAATATAATATGCTTAGCTTTTATTTGAGCGATTTAACTCCAAATCATTCTGACAGTAGGTTTTGGAGAGAAGACAGGGGTCAGACAAAAGTAGAGAAAACGATCCAAGATTATATTTTCTCCTTGTCTCTTGTCATCAATATTAAGTAATAAGAGCTTTGAAATTTGATTTCTTTTTTTTTTATTTGGTAGTAGGAATTATTCAATTTGTTTGAGGGAGGTTTCTCTGCACTAAGTACTAAGTTTGTGTTTGCAACATAGGAAAAACTATGAAATGATGGAAATGGCACTGTGGCCATGGAGCCAAGTCATCAGGACGCTTATCCCATTCTGCCTTGCACTCAGCCAGGACTGTTCATGGACCATGTCACCTCTAAGGCTTCAGCACCACTAGGTTTTCTCTTAGACTTTAGGAATGTAGAACTGAGGAAAAGCAAGACAGCCAGTGCGGGGGCCACAGAGTGTCCAGATGAGGCTCCAGGAGCAGCGTGTGCTTTCGGCTGCAAGCCCACATCGCAGGCAGTAGTGGTAATTTTGTGTGCACAGTGGCCAAGTCAGTATATTCATTCAATTAGGAAGAGAACAGAGCCTGGCGTCCATGAGACATGAGCATGAATCCTGGCTCTGCTTCTTGCAAGCAAGCCATTTGATCTTGCATTTTCCCCCTTCTAACTTGTAAGAGGATAAGTCTGCAAAATGGAGATAATAGACACCCACTGTTTGGAGTTGCTTTTAGAAGTAGATGAAACAGGTAGATAGAAATTGTGCACAGTCCTGACAGCACAGCAGGTGTTCTGTTAAGGGCAGCTATTCTGTCACCACTGCATGTAGTGCTGCTACTTACTTCTCCTGGAGCACTCCCTACATTCTAGAAAGTAGGGAAGGGGAATAGAAAGATGGGCTGGAAACATTCTCTCCTCTCAGGAAGCTTACAGTCTATAAATATGTATAGCCATGAGCACACAGAGTACAAGATGGAGTACAGGCGGGGAGATGGAGAGAGAGGAAGAGCAAGAGACAGAGAAACAGACTGATGAGAGATAGAAAGATAGAGGAGAGAGAGAGAGATAGAGAGATTAAGAGAGAGCTCAGTGAAGGGGGCCAGGAGTTGATAGTGATGGAAGATGCTTCAGACTCAGTCTTTGGAGAAGCCCTCTTGATGAAACTGCCTTTGGACCCTCACAGGTTTGAGAGATGAAAGGATTCCATGGGGGGGACAGCATATCTCTATCATTATCCTTCCACCCCCACACAAGCCATGTGTAGCCTTCATTGCTTTCATTAGGACAGACCTCATTCTTCTGCCGGGTTGTTTTTCCCAGATGGCATTGCTTAAGGTATACAAAGGAGGCAGATACAAAGGCTAACAGAATGCTGCAGGGCTCATTTGTTTCTTTTTATAATATTATTTTTTCTTCTTTGGAAGTTCCACACATTTACACAATGTCTTTTCATCCATTTCTACCTCTTGATCTTATCTCCTTACCAGGCTCATGCTCTCTGTTTATGTATTGTATTTATTTTTTGTTACTAATAATCCTGAGTTCAATTAATGCTACTCATATACACTTGGACCTTGCTTACTTCTTCATTACTCAGGTTATTGATTCCTTATCTCTCCTTGAGAATCCCACAGAAGACCAGGAAAGCCATCAAGTAGAGTTGGGGCCTACCTCTGCTTTCCCGGAGATGGGCAGGTGATTCAGGTAGGTCCTGGGTAATGCTGCAGTATGTGTCTGCCTGATTCCAGTTTCTGTGCCCTGGTTCTGCCTTTACATGTCTGGGTCTGAGCATCTAAATCTGGTCTCTTCACTCAGCGTTCATTCACATGCACTTGTGGAGTACTCAGTACAGTCGCTTTATTTACTGGGATGCTGCCATGCATTCACAGGGCTCATGTACTAAAAGAGAAAAACACAGTTATAAAATAGTGGGAATGCACAGATCGAGAAATGTCCACGATTCACTGAGTGTCCAGAAAGGGGCACCTAACCCAACCCAAGGAGTTTGTGCAGGTGGGAACAAGAAATCCACCCTGCTTCTCAGCTCTAGCCTCCTGGTCTACACCCTATCTAACATCCTATCAGATGTGGTCAAGCCACAGGGGGCAGGCATGCCTCTTCTCTGAATACTGATTTTTCTCCTCTGTAAAAATGTCACTCTTTAAAAAAATTTTTTTAAATTTTATTTTTTGTATGTGTATGAATGTACTGTCTGCATGTAGGTTTGTGCACCCATGTCGTGCAATGCCGCAGAAGTCAGAAGAGGGTCTCGGATTCCCCTAGAACTGGAGTTCTCCTAGAATTGGAGTTACAGATGGTTCTTAGCCACCATGTGGGTGCTGGAGATCGAACCCAGGTCCTCTGCAAGAGCAGCTGGTGCTCTTAACCACTAGGCTATCTCTCCAGCCCCATGTCACTATTGACTTCCACCATTGACACCTCCTCTTTCCTTCTTTCGCAGAATGATTTTGATCATTATGGTGGTCTTAGGAAACAGCTCTGTGATTTTTCTACTAAGGTGAACTTTCCCTCATTAGGAGAAGGTGACTCTGAGCATTGTGATATTGAATGCATATTCATAAGACTGTCTGCTTGTACTTTTCCAATCACACATTTTAAGTATATGTTAAACCCTGTGCTATTTCAAAATGTTCAGCCCCATAGAGGCAGCTGTTCCAGAGCAGCTAGGCCAGGCCCTCTCTGTCACCTGGGTTCTTCTTCTGTAAACACTTAAGGAAAATACTTTTTATTTTTTTATTTGGTTTTTCTTTACCAATTTATTGTGTATATGTTTGGAAAGCTTCACACAGACACAGACACACACATATACACACACACAGACACACACGTACACACACACACAGAGTCTGGAGGCAAGAGTCCAAGATTCTGTGACACACTCAGAATATTCTATAGTGATTGGATTTAGCCACCTCCACAGATGGCTTGCTACTACACTCATCAAAAGGCTTGCCCACACCAAAAACAGCTCACAAAATACAGTGATTGCTCTTCTTCTGTGGAAGAAAATCTACTCAGCTTATACCAATACTGCTTAGAAGGCCTTGTTTGCTCCCATATCCATCCATCCATCCATCCATCCATCCATCCATCCATCCATCCATCTAGAGCAAGTTGACCTCCAATTGCTTTTCATTGAGATTAGTCTCTGCAACTGCTTCAAACTCTGGCTTTTCTGCTTCTCCTCTTCATGTTTTCTCACATAGTTGAGATTCGCTTCAGAATACAAACAATAAAACAAACCCACATGCCAAAAACACAATGAAAAATCTAAATGAGAAAAACACAGAATAAATACACACCAAACTCTACCAGTCCTATAAAAGATGCCTACAGTGAGATTTCCCTAGAAACAACCCAAGACACAGATATTAGAAGAGCAATCTTAGACACATTTAAAGAAATTAAGGAATATAAAGAACAAATCAAAGAACTAAAGGGAGAGAATGACAAACTCAGGAAGGAAGTAGAGGGAGAGAATGACAAACTCAGGAAGGAAATAAAGGTAGAGAATGACAAACTCAGGAAGGAAGTAGAGGGGGAGAATGACAAACTCAGGAAGGAACTAGAGGTAGAGAATGACAAACTCAGGAAGGAAGTAGAGAGAGAGAATGACAAACTCAGGAAGGAAGTAGAGGGGGAGAATGACAAACTCAGGAAGGAACTAGAGGTAGAGAACGACAAACTCAGGAAGGAAGTAGAGGGAGAGAATGACAAACTCAGGAAGGAACTAGAGGTAGAGAATGACAAACTCAGGAAGGAAGTAGAGGGGGAGAATGACAAACTCTGGAAGGAACTGGAAACACTGAAGAGATACCAGGCTGAAATGAAAAAGGAAACAGACCAGACAAACAAGGCACTACAAGAAGAGAACGACAGGCTCTAAGAGGAAATGGAAATACTAAAGAAATCACAGGATGAAATGAAAAAGGAAATCAAACACTCACCCAATCAACAGGAAAGAATGGGAGAAAGCCTCAGGAACAGATTGGAGGAAGCAGAAAATAGAATACCAACACTGGAAGATAAAGTGGAAAAGCTAGAATGCTCAAGAAAAGAATATGAAAAATAAAAAATCCCACAAAAGTGGAACAATCAGGAAATGTGGGACACTATGAAAAGAACAAACCTCAACATCATAGGGATAGAGGAAGGAGAAGAATCCCAAGGCAAGGGTATTGATAAAATCTTCAACAGAATAATAGAAGAAAATTTCCCCAATTGAAAAAAGACAAACCCATACAAATACATGAAGCACATAGAACACCAAATAGACAAGATCAGAAAAGAAACTCCCCATGCCATATCATAGTTAAAACTCTACCAAAACAAAGACAAAATACTGAAAGTAACGAGGGAAAAAAAGTTATATATAAGGAGAAACTTAGCAGAAGTACAGTGGACTTTTCAATGCAAACCGGTAATGCCAGAAGAAAGTGGGCCAAAGTATTCCCAGTACTAAACAACTACAGATGCCAACCCAGATTACTATACCCAGCAAAAATGTTGATTATAGTAGAAGGAGAAAGAAAAATCTTCCATGACATAAACAAGATGAAAGAATACATGTCCAGGAAACCAACCTTTCTGAAAATACTCAAAGCAATTCAAAGGACAGAAGAAAGGATCAACTATCTCTAAACAGTGAGAGAGAAAGAAACTAATAAAAGTATAACTACGAAAATACAAACCTAGACCAAAAATGCAAACAGAAACTAGGACGAAAAGAAGCAGCACACATCTCTCAATAATAACCTTAAATATTCATGGGCTAAATTCCCCAATCAAAAGACAAAGGGGGGCTGGAGACATGGCCTAGTGGTTAAGAGTGCCGACCACTCTTGCAGAGGACCCAGGTTTGATTCCCAGCACCCACATGGTGGCTGAGAACCGTCTGTAACTCCAATTCCAGAACTCCAGTTCCAGGGGAATCTGACACCTTCTTCTGACCTCCTTGGCATTGCACGACATGGGTGCACAAACCTACATGCAGACAGTATATTCATACACATAAAAAAAAATAAAATAAAATAAGACAAATGGATTAGAAACAGGATCCATTTATATGCTGTCTACAGGAAACACATCTCACCCTCAAGGATAGGCACCAACTTAAAGTGAAAGCATGGAAAAATAATATTCCAAGCAAATGGAACCAAAAAGAAAGTAGGAGTTGCTATTCTAATATCAGACAAAGTAGACCTCAAAGTAAAACTAATTAGAAGAGACAGAGAGAGCCAATACATCCTTATTAAAGGAACAATTTACCAACAAGATTTCGCAAGCATAAATACATATGAACCAAACTCCAGTGCACCCAACCTTATAAACCATCCTGCAAGACACTAAGGAACAGATTAATCCCAAATACTAATAGTGGGAGACTTTACTACTCCACTGAGCCCTTTGGATAGGTCAACTGGACAAAGAATAAACAGAAAGACATCTGAACTGAACAATACAATACACCAAATGGATCTTACAGACATCTACCGAATATTCCAGCCAAACACCAGAGAATATACTTTCTACTCAGCACCATATGAAACCTTCTCCAAAATCAACCACATACTGAGACACAGAAAAAAAACTCAACAAATACAAAAGGATTGAAAGAATTTCATGCATTCTGTCAGACCATAGTGCAATAAAGCTGAATATCAACATCAGGATAAGTCCTGCCACCTACAAGAACACATGGAGACTAAACACACTCCTGAATAATGAATGGGTCAAGGAAGAAATTAAGAAAGAAATTGGGGCTGAAGAGATGGCCTAGCATTTAAGAGCACCGACTGCTTTTGCAGAGGACCCGGGTTTGATCCCCAGCACCCACATGGTGGCTGAGAACCATCTTTAACTCCAGTTCCAGGGGAATCTGACACCCTCTTCTGACCTCCACGGCATTGCACGACATGGGTGCACAAACCTACATACAGACAGTACATTCATACACATAAAAATAAATAAAAATTAAAAAAATAAAAATAAAAATAAGAAAGAAATAAAAGCATTCATGGAACTAAACAAAAATGATGACACAACACAATAAAACCTTTGGGATACTTTAAATGCAGTCCTAAGAGGGAAATTTATAGCCCTGGGTGCCTACATCAAAAAAATAGAAAGAGTGCAAATAAAAGATCTAACACTACAGCTAGAAACACTTGAGAGACAACAACAAATGAGCCCTAAACCCAACAGACAGGAAGAAATAACAAAACTCAGAGGAGAAATCAATGAATTCGAAACAAAGAACACAATACAATGAATCGAAAAGTTGGTCCTTTGAAAGGGTAAACAAGACAGACCTCTAGCCCAGTTAACCAAAAGAAAGAAAGAACAATTCCAAATCAGCAGAATTTGTGATGAAAGGGGAAACATCACAACAGACAGTGAAAAGATCCAGACAATCATACAGGAATTCTTAAAAAACTATACTCTACTAAATTTGAAAACCTAAGAGAAATGGATGAATATCTGAAATCCTGGAAATCAACAAAGCTTAACCAAGAAGAGATTGACAACTTAAACAGATCCAGAATATTGGAGGAAATTGAAAAACATGATAAAAAATTCTGCCACCTAAAAAAGCCAAGGCCCAGATGGTTACACAGCAGAATTCTATAAAACATTTAGAGAAGACTTACAGCCATTACTTCTCAAACTGTTCAGAAGAATACAAACAGAGGAAAATCTCCCAAATTCCTTCTAGCATCGCTCTAATACCAAAACCAGGCAAAGATACAACCAAAAATGAAAACTATAGACCCATCTCATTAATGAACACAGATGTAAAAATTCTCAAGAAAATACTTGCAAACCACATACAGACCTATATCGAAAAGATCATCCCTCATGACCAAGTTGGATTCATACCAGAGATGCAGGATTGGTTCAACATATGTAAATCACTAAATATCATAAAACACATAAATTTACAGAAAAAAATACATGATCATCTCAATTGATGCAGAAAATGCCTTCAACAAAATCCAGCATCCCTTCATCCTTAAAGTCCTAGAGGGAATTGGACTAGAGGGATTATTTTTCAGTGTAATCAGAGCCATATATAAGAAACCCACAGCCAACATCATCCTAAATGGAGAAAGTTAGAAGGATCCTCCTTAAAGGCAGGAAGATGGCAAGGCTGCCCCCTATCTCCACTCTTCTTCAATATAGTGCTTGAAACACTTGCTAGAGCAATAAGGCAAGAAAGTTAAATTAAAGGAGTACTAATTGGAAAAGAGGAAGTAAAGCTACCCCTTTTTTCAGACAATATGACACTTTACCTAAGGAATACTAAAAATTCCACCAGAAAACTCCTAGAAATGATTAAGAATTTGAGTAACGTGGTGGGATAGAAAATTAACTTACTAAAATCAGTCTTTCTTTACACCAACAACAAGCAACTGAAGAAGGAATATAAGGAGACCTTCCCACTCACAATAGCCTCAAAACAATAAAATACCTAGGAACAAACCTAACCAAAGACACCAAAGACCTCTACAACAAAAATTTTAAACCCCTGAAGAAAGAGATTGAACAAGACATCAGAAGATAGAAAGATCTCACGTACTCATAGGTGGAAAAAATTAATATAGTAAAAATGTCCATCCTACTTAAATTAATATACAGCTTCAATGCAATCCCAAATAAAATCCCCATGAGTTTCTTCACAAACTTGGAAAAAATCCTTAAATTCATATGGAAAAACAAAAGACCCCAAATAGCCAAAGCAACCCTGAGTGAAAAGAACAATACAGGGAGGATCACTGTATGAGACTTAAAGTATATTACAGGGCTATGGTCATAAAAACAGCATGGTACTGGCACAAAAACAGACTTGTAGACCAATGGAACAAAACTGAAGACCCACACTTGAGCACACACAATTTCAGCCACCTCATATTTGACAAAGAGGCCAAGAAGTCTCAATGGAGAAAAGACAACATCTTCAGAAAATGGTGTTGGCAAAACTGGATCATCACTTGTAGAATAAAACTAAACCCCTACCTCTTGCCCTGTACAAAAATCACTCCAAATGGATCAAAGACCTCAACATGAAACTGGAAACTCTGAAGGTGCTAGAAGAAAAAGTTGACAGCAACCTACAAGACATAGGTATAGGAGAAGACTTCCTAAGTCAGACAGCAGCTGCACAGGAAGTGACGAGTGGGACTTCATTAAACTCAAAAGCTTCTGTACAGCAAAAGAAACAATCAGTGAAGTGAAGAGAAAACCCACAGAGTGGGAGGAATCCTTCACCACTGATACATGTGACAGACATTGACTTCCGGAATATATAAACTACTCAAAAAACAAAGAAGTAAGAAACCAAATGATTCATTCAAAAGATGATGCTGAACAGAGACTTCACAAGTGAGGAAATAAAGATGGCTGAGAAACATCTTAAAAATTATTCAGCAGGGGCTAGAGAGATGGCCTAGTGGTTAAGAGCGCTGACCGCTCTTGCAGAGGTCCTGGGTTCGATCCCCAGCACCCACATGGCAGCTAAGAACCGTCTATAACTCCAATTCCAGGAGAACTCCAGTTCCAGGCGAATCTGAGATCCTCTTCTGACCTCTGCAGCATTGCACGCCATGGGTGCGCAGACCGACACACAAACAGTACATTCATACACATAAATAAATAAAATAAAATTAAAAAAATTATTCAGCATTGCTAATAATTAAGGAAATGCAAATTAAAACCACTTTAAGATCTTATTTCGCTCTGATAAGACTGGCTAGGAACAAGAAAACAAATTATACCAAATGCTGGAGAGGTGCTGGGGAAAGAGGAACACTCATCCACTGCTGGTAGGAATGTAAACTCATATAACTACTATGGAAAGCAGTATGGAGAACCCTGAAAAGACTCAAAATGAGCCTACCACCTGACTCAGCCATACCCCTCCTGGATATATACCCACAAGACTCATCCTACTGAAGAGATATATGCACAGCCATGTTCATTGCAGCTCTCTTTACAATAGCAAAGAGCTGGAACCAACCCAAATGTCCCTCAACCAACAAGTGGATAGGGAAAATATGGTACATCTACACAATGGAATTCTTTTATTTTGGCAATTCAGAATTTATTTTTATTTTATTTTAATTTTTTTATACTTTCTTTTATTTCATTTTTTTAACAAAAGTAATAGGTTGTGAGTACAAGCATCCTCCATGTAAAACCAATTTGCAAGCAGTTGTGCTCAAATCCACACAGTCCAAGGCTTCCACCATCCAGCTGGAGGGGCTTGTATGTACAATCAAGTTGATCAAATAAGCGTCCAGTCTATATTGCTGTAGTTTCATCATGCACCCCAGTCGCAGCCCTTACATTCTACCATGCCCCCTCTTCTGCAGATTGTTCCCTAGGCTTAGAAAAGGGGCACAGGTGGACAAGAAGCAAAACAGTCTACTTTCTCTGGAGATGTCGTTTTGGACTCTGATCAGTTCTGGCTGTTTCCTTTCGTGGGCTGACAGTTTGTCCAGGAATAACTTTTCAATCCTACTAATGAAGCACAAGAAATTAGATATATATATGTATTTAAACAGTACTAATTATTCTGGTAGTTACTTTGGTATAGACACAGGTGTTTGGATGGTATGCTAATCCATGAATTACATTTTTTTCTATAAAAGATGACAAGGTCTTACTGTGGATTATAACATCTCCTAACCACTAGAGGATGTAAGCTTGTGGCATCAGCTGTGAGTTATTCCTCCAAGGAGAGAGCTAATAGCCAATTAGATTTGGGATATACAGACATATGGCTGCCACTGCTGCACAGTATTTCCAGGCAGGTGAGGTGTAGCTGATGCTGATGGAGGAGTCTTGTTTGACTCATGGAGACCAGTATTTGTTTTATTGGTTTAGTGGCCTTTGGTAACGCTCTCTGGTATTCCAGAGACCAACTGTACACTTGCAAGTGTGGTCTCAATATATCTTTCCCATGCTTACATCAGGTCTTTGACAGCAGGGCCTTACCACCTCTCTTCTTGCAGGTATTCCAGTTTACAGGCAAGTAGCCTTTAGCTTTTGGGGGGTCTTGGATCCCCTGGCCAACATCTCCTTGGCAGAATAATCCATTGCTGATATCAGAGCTCTCCTGTATTAATATATTTTGCTTAAATGCACAGCTTAAAGAGACTTTAGTATTATATTTGGTTCTGAAGAGAGAATAATCCTTTTCACAGTTCCTATGTCTATTAGTCAATGAAAGAAAGCAGTTTTACCAGTTTTATAAGATATTACCTGTATAACAGTGGACTCTAATTTACAGTTAGAAAATGACTTCATTACCATCATATTTTTCTTTGTTCTATGAAAAGGAGGTAAGAAAGTCTCTCATATTAAAACTTTGTGGTACCTAGAAGGTAAGGTTCATTAGGACTCATTATAAACAGTTGTTACAAATAGGATCCACAGAGATGTTTGATGCCTGTAGCAGTCTGAGGCTTTTCTTCCTTTTAATGTTTAGATGGGCCACCTTTTCTGCTGGTATTTCTTGGTACATCCTACACAAGGCAAAGCTGTATCTTTTCTTTTTCAGCCATTAAATTGGTGACGTTTTGACCTGTGGAAACATACAAATCTTTTCCCATAGTTAGTTTTAAGATTTAAATTGAAAAAAAATTTGACAAAAATGTTTAATAGATAACTGTATCCCCCTTTTTTATTTTAGGTTTTTATTTTTTGACCCATGAGTCTCAAAAAGGCAGTTGTAGTACACATACCTATAGGCAGGAATCAAGGTGTAAATTTTATTAAATTTACTCAAGCTCTTTTGGGTGACTGTATGTTGTTAATTTGGGAAGCAAACTTAATTCCTTAAGTTAAATTATCCTGCAGTTAAAGAGAATGTTACAAGATGATACTGTATAACACAAAAATTATAGAGAACATTTGTATATGTTAATCCCAAAGTTATTGTTATACAGATTTTAAGTAAAACAAATGTGGATAACAACAATTTATATTTCCAATTAACTTAGATGTATTACCATTTCTGTTAAAAACCTTTAAACCAATGTTGTTTAATATAGACATTTTAACTTTTACTAAGTCCTAAAATACCACGTAATTTGTATATAGAATTTGGGCAAAATTGGATACTTGTTGATCTCACGTCAATTAAATATACATTAATCGAATATAGGCCCGCTATACAATGGAATTCTATGCAGCAGTAAAGAAAGGTGACGTCATGAGATTTGCAGTTAAATGGATGGAACTAGAAAATGTTATGCTAAGTGAAGTAACACAGTCCCAGAAAAGCAAATGATGAATGGTGTCCCTCATTTGTGGATGCTATCACCAAGCACCATGTTGTAAGGCAAAATGAGCAACATCAATGTTATATATCCATTTCCCTGAAAGCAACTATGCTCTTATAATCTGAATCCCTTAACAAGTTTTAGAGTTAACCCACCACTTATTTTTATACTTTGTAATCTTGGTATATGGATAGAAGATATATAGGCATATTTTAGAGTAATATAAATTTAAAAAGGAAAAAATGTGAATTCTGAAATACGATATGGAAATGGCAGTTTGTGTACATGATATAATATATATATATATATATATATATATATGCATATGTTGAAGCAATACAGATTTGTGGGAACAATAACAGTAGAGGAACAGGGACAGGGAACCAACTGAAAAAGTAAAGCTCCCCCAAGGACAATAATCCTCTGCTTTGAAAAACTTTGAAAAGAATCAGAAAAAGATACAGGGCAGGAATGGCAGGGTGCATGAACTCGGGTGGGGTGGGGGTCATGGAAGGGGAGATGATTCTAGATTGGATGGAGAAAGGATGTTTGAAATAAACAAAATGTTAATAAAAATGGTAAAAAAGTAAACTAGTATGTGGGTTCTTTTGTTTTTCCACATGAATTTTAGAATATTTTTTCTAATTCTGTGAAGAAGGTCATTGGGATTGCATTGGGATTGCATTTAATATTCCTTTGGGTAGGATGGTCATTTTTACTATATTAATTCTTCCAATCCATGAGCGTGGGAGGTCTTTCCATCTTCTTATGTCTTCTTCAATCTCTTTCTTCAGAGACCTAAAATTTTCATTGTAGACATCTTTTATGTCTTTCGTCAGGTTTGTTTTGAGATATTTTACTTTTTTGAGGCTATTGTGAATGGGAGGGTTTCCATGTACTACTTGTCTAATTGCTTGTTATTGGCATATAAGAAGGCTACTGACCTTTGTAGTTTGATTTTGTACACTGCCACTTTACTGACTCTGTTAATTGTTTATGAGAGTTTTCTGGTGGGATTTTTAGCATCTCTTAGGTATATTATCATGTCATCTGCAAAAAGGGGTAGTTTGCCCTCTTCTTTTCTAATTAGTACTTCTTTAATTTCCTTCTCTTGTCTTACTGTTCTAACAAGAGTTTCAAGTACTATGTTGAAAAGGAGTGGAGATTGTGGGCAACCTTGTTGAGTTTCTGCCTTAAAGGGGGAATGCTTCTAATTTTTCTCCATTTAGAATGATGTTGGCTGTGGGTTTGTTGTATATGTCTTTGATAATGTTGAGGAATTTTCCTTCAAGTCCAATTCTCTCTAGGACTTAACATAAAGGCATGTTGAATTTTATCAAAGGCCTTTTCTACATCAATTGAAATGACTATGTGTTTTTGTCTTTTATAATTTATGACATTTATTGATTTATATATATTGAATCATCCCTGCATCTCTGAAATAAATCTGACTTGATCTTGGTGGATCAACCTTTTTGATGTGTGCCTGTATGTGGTTTACAAGTATTTTGTTGATAATTTTTCCATCTATATTCATTAAGGATATGGGTCTAAATATATTTTTTGGTTGTACCTTTGCCTGGTTTTGGTATTAGAGTGATGCTGACTTCATAGAAGGAATTTTGGAGATTTCCCTCTGTTTCTATCCTTTTTTAAAATATTTTTTAAATTTTATTTTGTATGTGTATGAATGTACTGTCTGCATGTAGGTTTGTGCACCCGTGTCGTGCAATACTGAGAAGGTCAGAAGAGGGCGTTGGATTCCCCTGGAACTGGAGTTAAATACAGTTCTTAGCCACCATGTGGGTGCTGGGGATTGAACTCGGGTCCTCCACAAAAGCAGGTGGTGCTCTTAACTGCTAGGCCATATCTCCAACCCCTTCTATCCTTTTTAATAACTTAAGTAATATTGGTTATAGATCCTCTTTAAATGTCTGATAGAATTCTGCAATAAATCCATATCGGCCTGGGCTTTTTTAGTTGGGAGGTTTTGTATTATTGTTTCAGTTTCCTCAGGTGTTATGGGTCTATTTAATTTGTTGATCTCTTCTTGGTTAAGTGTGCCATGATTTCAGATATTCATCCACTTATTTTAGGTTTTCAAATTTAGTAGAGTATAAGTTCTCAAAAAGTATTTCCATATAATGTTTTGGATCTTTTTGTTATCTGTTGTGATAAAAAGAAGATAATGATAAACTTCAGAATGAATTCACAAAAGATATAGAAATACTAAATAAAACAGCCTGAAATGAAAAAGGAAGTGGAACTCTCAATAAACTATCTAGTAACAGTATGAAGTAGAAAATAGAATATCAAGATTGGAAGATAACATGGAAGAATTGGACTGCTCAAGCAAAGATTATGAAAAATTAAAAAAAAACCACATGAATGGAATATTCAGAAAACGTGGGAAACCATGAAAAGACCAAACCAGTCATTATAGGTATAGAGGAAGGAGAAGAATCCTAGGAAAATGGTATTGACCAGATCTTCAACAGGATTGTAGAAGAAAATTTCTCCAGAAAGACATACCCATACAAATACAAGAGCATAGAATACCAAATAGACAGGACCAGAAAAGAAATTACCCACACCATATCATAGTAAAAACACTAGATGCTGAAAACAAGTAGAGGATACTGAAAGCCACAAGAGAAAAACAAGTCAAATATAAAGGAAAACCCTTCAGAATTACAGCTGACTTCTCAATGTAAATGATGAAAGCCAGAAGATTTTGGATGAAAGTATTCCCAGTTCTAAATTGGCACCACTATAGGTGCCAACCCAGAATACTTTACCCAGCAAAAATGTCTATTATAGCTGAAGGAAAAAAAAAGTCTTTCATGCCATAAATAAACTGAAAGAATTTATGTCTGGAAAACCAACCCTTAAGAGAACACTTGATGCAATACAAAAAGTGGAAGAGAGGAGTGACTATGCCCAAGCAGCAATAGAAAGTAGTTAATGAAAGTATAACTGTGGAAATACAAAACAAGACCAAAAATGCAAACAGAAACTAAAATGATGGGAAGCAATATACATCCCTTAATAATCACTTTAAATATTAATGGACTGAACTCTCCAATCAGAGACATAGACTAGTAGAATGTATTAAGAAACAAACTCCATCTTTTGTTTGTCTTCAAGAAACACATCTCACGTTCAAGGACAGTCTCTATCTTAAGGTGAAATGGTGAAAAAAATAACCCCAGCAAATGGCACTAAGAAGCAAGCAGGATTTGCTATTTGAATATCAGACAAAATAGACTTCAAATAAAACTAATAGAAGTGATTAATGAAGATTCTTATCAAAGGAACAATTAACCAATAAGATATCACAATCATGAATATATATGCACCACACTCTGATTCACCGAACTTCATAAACACAGTTCTAGAGGACTTTGAGACACAGATTCATCCCAACACAGTTGTAGTAGGGGACTTTAATACATCACTGTGCACATTCGACAGGTCAACAGGACAAAGAATAAACAGAGACATCTGAACAATATGATACACCAAATGGACCTAACAGACATCTACTGAATATTCCACATAAACCCCAAAGAATATACTTTCTATTCACCACCCCATGGACCATTCTCCAAAATCGACCACATACTGTGTCACAGAACAATCCTCAATAAATACCAAAAATTTCAAATAATTCCATGCATTCTATCGAACACATGCAATAAAGATTAATATCGACACCAGAAAAAGCCTTACTATCTACAGGAGCTCATGGCAGTTAAACAACACACTCTAAAACCAGTCCCAAGAGGGAAATTTATAGCTCTAAGTGCCTACATTAAAAAAACAAAAAAACAGAAAGAGCACAAATTAATGTCTTAACATTGCAACTCAAGACACTTGAAAGACAAAAACAAATGAATCCCAAACCCAACAGACAAGAAGTAACAAAAATTAGAGCAGAGATTAATGAAATAGAAACAGAGCAAATAATACAAGAATCAACAAGTCCAAGAGCTGGTTCTTTGAAAGGATCAGCAAAATAGGCAGACCCTTAGCTCAGTTAACCGATATAAAGAACAACTTCAAATCAACAAAATTAGAGATGAAACAGTAACATATTTGTTTCTTTAGCTACTAATTCCAATCCATATTTCTCTCTGCTTTGCTTCCTGTTTCTTGTTCTGGATCCTCCTTCCTTTCCACTCTTCTGGAATCCTTGATTTCCAGTATCTTCTAGTCTGCTGATGATCATCATTTTAACAAGGGGGTGTGGATTAGTGTAGAATTTCCAGGTTGACAGCGAGGCTTTGAACCATCTTCCTGACCATTTTCCCTTGGTAGCATCCCTTGCCATGAACATGTGTGAGTGCATATGTGTACATATGTATTATGCATACATATATGCATATATTGTTCTTTCATCCTCTCCCCCCTCTTCTCTTTTATTCTTTTACTTTCTCTTCTTATGTGTTTTTATAGAAAATATCAGACAGAAAATGTAAAAAATGTGAGAGCTAGAAGAGCAAAAGACATTACTGCTGTGTGAATCAGCACTCTCACCTTACAGAATTAAGCAAACTGAAGTTCAGGAAGGTTAGCTGCATAGCTTCAGAGCAGCCTGACTCACCAGATCCTACAGCCTTGGGGAGGGCCAAAGTCCAGCCAAGTCCCCTGTGTTCCCAGTACAGCATGTCACTGTACAACTCCAGGTCTGCCCCTGTATGTGTGGTTGCTCTTCTGCAGAGCATTTAGTCTGCCTCATGGACAGTGTTTTAGGAGCCAAAACGGTGGAAGGAAAAAGCTAACTCTGGTCCGATTCCTGGTGGAGTTGCAGGCTGTCTGTTTGAAAACAATGAATTAAATTTAATACATACTTTCTCTTTATATTTTTACCCCTATTTTGCAAGACTTATTACTTGGCAAGAATCTAAGTTATTTCCTCTTATTGTTCTTGCAGAGGATGAGTTCAACATCTCAGTGGTCCTCATTTATTGTTAATTCTCCTTTCCTGCTCATCTATTAGAAGAACCATTTTTCTTTGTGGTTTATCCTTTTTGTGCCTAAAGTGTTTATAAAATCCTCTCTAGCTCCTTAACTACTTAAAAAGTCATCTTTCTTTTTTTATTACCTAAGTCTATCTGGTTTGGTCTTTTAGCTGAGAAATAATCAAATTCTTTTATTTTGATCCCCTCTCCATACTAAACTCCTTTAAGCTTATAATTTTCTATTTTTCTGTTAAAGCTACAATGACAATTTCTACTTTTAGATTGTCTAGACAGGATGGTTCTCAGCCATCATGTGGGTGCTGGGGATCGAACCTGGGTCCTCTGCAAGAGCAGTCAGTGCTCCTAACCGCTAGGCCATCTCTCCAGCCCCCAAGGCAATAAACTTTTATGGAGCATCTACTGACTAATGCGCACTAAATGAGTGCTACAGAATCAGATAGAAAAATCCCAATTTAGGTCCATGTGGACTTTATGATTTACAGGCTCTATATTTGATGATCCCAGGGTTAAAGACAGACCAAAAATGAGCTCTTTCTCTGCCTACAACTTGGAAGGTGACTTTTCTTTCCAACCATGGGAAGTTCAAGTTCCTGAGATGGTCCTTAAGGTTGTAAGAGTCCATATTCTGTTCCTCATGTAGATCTATGCCGTGGATTATTGTCTCCACAATCCAATGCAGTTATATAAGCAATCTTCTGGACATGTTGGTATGGAACGATAAACCATATAGAGTTATAGATTCAGTCGTTCACATGTGTCAATTTGGAGTGCTTAATTCCCATGTCCTAGTCCAGTGCTAGCTTCCCTCTTAGTCTCCTCATGTTTATATCTCTGAGTTATTCTGGCCTTTGTGCTACATTACTTGTGCTCTATTACTCATATACTGTGTTCTTATGCTTACCAAACCCTTATTTTATTTGTTGAGAAGTTTCTGTCTTCCTCTTCTAAATGTTAAATGAGATCAGGAATTTACCTTCCTCTAATCTATATGTACTGTATGTAACCTAGTTCTCCATTCATAAAAATGTTGCCAAATTAATGAAAACACTTGCTATAGAGTTGTTACTTTAGAATCATTGATGAATTGTTTGAGTGACCTGGATTAGAAAGAATTCTTTATAGGTGCAGAGATTCAGAAATATTCCCAGAAGACTCGGCATTTATAATGAAACCATGATGAATGAATGGAATTTCCATCATGAAATTTCATGGAATTTAACATGCCAGGTAAACAGACTGCCTGTACAAAAAGGCAGATGTGAGGCTGGGGAGATGGCCTAGTGGTTAAGACCAATGGCTACTTTTGCAGAGGATTTGGGTTCAATTCTCAGCACCCACATGGTGGCTAACAACTGTCCATAACTCCAGTTCCAGGGGGATCTGATCTCCGTAGGCATTGCATGACATGGGTTTACTTACATATACTCATACACATAAAAGTAAAAATAAAATATATTTTTTAAAAAGGCAAATGTGTTTCAAAAAAAACTAAGATAAGAAAACCATAATGAACCTTTCTGTGTGACTGAAAGAGGCATGTTTAGGGGAAAAACCAAGCATCATTCACATTCTTTTCTCCTGCAGGTGTTTCCCGGAGCATGGATCTATATATTCTAATAGAAACTTAGAAAGGTAAGCTCATTCATGAAGGGCTGGCAGGGCTTCATGAATATTAGGCTGAGGTGTGAGTGTAGAAAGTGAGAGGTTGTCTTTCCCTAAGAAATGAGAGAAGCCAATAAAAAAAGGAGAGATACTCCAGGCGTGGTGGCTCATGCCTTTAATCCTAGCACTTGGGAGGCAGAGGCAGGCGGATCTTTGTGAGTTCAAGACCAGCCTGGTCTACAGAGAGAGTTCCAGGGCAGCTGGGGCTACAGGGAGACCCTGTCTCAAAAAGAGCAACAACAAAAAAAAGTAGAGATAGAGGTAGGAATTACTGAAAGGAAGGGGCAGGCAGGATCTTTTCAAAGGGCCCTGGAAGAATGGGTGTTAAGTGTTTTGCACATAACCATCTAGTTCCAAGTTAAATTGGTTGTAATCATGTCAAGGCGTATTCACTTTAAAATACTGGGTGGCAAATTCAGTGATGATTCCTTTGGAAGCTTGTGAATGGCCCATCAGCACAGTTGCTGCTTAAATGGGTGTGGGAAATCATCTGTCTAAGAGTCTGCACCCCATGGAACTCAAAAACATTTTAAGGCAGCTGCTGCAGGTGAACCAGCTATCCTTGTTGATTTATGGAACCAAGAACAAAAACCAATAACACTAAAACAACAACAATACACCCCACAAACCTTAAAGCGATGCTAAGGGCAGTCACTTCTGCATTCAGCCAGATGACATAGTGAAAATGCTCTGTTGAGTGTCCGCCACTGGGATGGCTAGGCAGAGGCCTGTGAGGTCTTGTGCAGTTCTTTAGTCCTCTTTTATATCTGGGCTAGATCTGGGATTACTTTGCCCTAGAATATGGACGAACTATCAATTCCTGGGTTTCCGGTTAAGGCAATAGGAAAGCTCTAAAGCATAAACGTCCTCTCTCTTGGAGCTGAAGGGCCATGTAAGAAGTCTGGCTCCCTTAGAGGGGAGACCATGTAAGGGGAGAGGCTAGGTTCCATGAGAAGAGGATAAAAGGCCCAGTCATTCCTGTTTCTCAGTGGAACTTCCACATCACACCTCATACAGCCACTATGCTATTGAAAGCACATGAAACTCCAAGTGAGCCTTAGAGAATAACTTCCTAGTTTAGGTCAAACAACAGAACAATGAGAAGCAGTGATATGGATGTTGTTTTACACTGCATTGTTTTAGTGTGGCTTCTGAGGTATCAGTAGAAAAGCAGAGCAGCACCTCTGGTCTGGGAGCTTCTTGTTCCCTGCTGTCTGCCCCTTGATGCTTTACTGACGTGTCTTTGGGGTGGACTCACGATGTCCTGTTGACTGTCCATGGACATTGAGAGATGAGAACTTTCTGGATCTACTCATGCTGGAAAAAGCTACTCATGCTTCCTTGGGAATAATCCATGAGGCTTTTCATTTTTCAACTTTGCCCTTCAAGGAAGAGAGAGATTTTATGCCCCTCGAGGATCTTCCGGCACACAGTGGCATGCAACACAAAGGACCTATTTGCTGCCTCACAATGTTGCTATGTCTAGTTTCCGTGAAAATTAGGCAAAAATTAACTGGTTATCCAACCTCACCACGTTTATAGACCACAGGAAAACTTTTGGACCTGAGTTTAAATCTTTTGATTCTAAATCCAGAACACATTTCATCAGATTGGAACTTAGGCTATGTTGAAAAGACTGACAACTTCCCTCAGCATTGCTCCCACCCAGTGTGGCTCAGCTAGGGGAGTGGAAAAGGTTGAGCCTAGCCACAGGCTATGAAGGTCACGCAATCCCCCTGCACCATGTTTCCTGGATGCAAAGCTGCAGCCCTTATGGCAGATCTCAAATTGGATTATTCCATATCAGTCCCTTCTTCTATTTCCCCTGGTCCTAGTCTAATGTGTCGTTACTTCTGTCCTTTTGGGGGATTAGAAGGTCTCATTTAAGGCCACTAATTCAACAGTCGTGTGTGTGTGTGTGTGTGTGTGTGTGTGTGTGTGGTGTATGCATGTTCATTCGTAAGGCTCTGCATGTATGTGGAGGTCAGAGGTCAATCTCGGGCATTGTTCTTACCTTGTTTTTTGAGACAGGATCTTTCACTGGGATCTGGAGCCTACTGATTAGGCTAGACTGGCTGTTCAGTGAGCTCCAGAGATCTCTTTGTCTCTTTCTCTTTATCTCCCTCCCCTCCTTCCCCAGCACTGAGATTTTAAGCACATGACACCATAGGTTCTGGGGATTAAACTCAGGATTTCTTGCCTGCAAGGCGAGTAGTTTACTGACTGAGCCATTTCCCAAGCTCTGGTCATTCAACATTCTTGCTGTTGCTGTGATGTTTTGTAGAGGAGTCCAACAGCAGGAGCCTGTGCTGCTGTGCTGGGGTCTGATGTCCTGTCCAACAGCAGGAGCCTGTGCTGCTGTGCTGGGGTCTGATGTCCTGTCCAATAGCAGGAGCCTGTGCTGCTGTGCTGGGGTCTGATGTCCTGTCCAACAGCAGGAGCCTGTGCTGCTGTGCTGGGGTCTGATGTCCTGTCCAACAGCAGGAGCCTGTGCTGCTGTGCTGGGGTCTGATGTCCTGTCCAACAGCAGGAGCCTGTGCTGCTGTGCTGGGGTCTGATGTCCTGTCCAACAGCAGGAGCCTGTGCTGCTGTGCTGGGGTCTGATGTCCTGTCCAACAGCAGGAGCCTGTGCTGCTGTGCTGGGGTCTGATGTCCTGTCCAACAGCAGGAGCCTGTGCTGCTGTGCTGGGGTCTGATGTCCTGTCCAACAGCAGGAGCCTGTGCTGCTGTGCTGGGGTCTGATGTCCTGTCCAACAGCAGGAGCCTGTGCTGCTGTGCTGGGGTCTGATGTCCTGTCCAACAGCAGGAGCCTGTGCTGCTGTGCTGGGGTCTGATGTCCTGTTCAGACTCATATGCTATCTCACAAGACTGTAGAAACCATTTCTGAATTAGTGCTTTCTGAACAAAAATTATTCTGAAGTTGTAAAATCATTAAAGGGGGGCGGAGACAGGACCAAAGGCAATCAATATCTCATTACATCTCCTGGGGTTTCTACAGCAATGGATATGGGAGAAGAGGAGCTCTTAGGAAGAAAAATGGTGCATAGAAATGGCTTGGTGAAATAAGTGTTCTCACATTTTACTTAAGAGAAAAAAACATAGTATATATTTGGTAGAGAAAAGTGGATATTTAAATAATTTATCAAACTTTTTTTCTTGGGGAAAATGCGGAGTGGTAACATCTTCATAATTCTCTAGAATGGGATCCATTTTTAGTTTTCATAAGTAGGAAAAGACCTAAAATAGGCAAGTCAGACAAAAACCAGTGGGCAAAGCACTGAGCCGCCAGTCAGAAGACCCGAGGCTCTTCACGTTTCACCACTTGCCCTGTCGGCCGTCCTGGCAGAAATGAACAGAAACTAAAGGACACTCGTGTAAGAACTTGGAGTTCCCCCAAAGTCTCATGCTGAGGAAGCTAAAGGCCTGAGCCTTGGTACCAGCCAGAGGGGGAGTTTGTTTTCTGGAGAAAGTCCCCACAGTTCTGTCCTGTCAGACCCCTTTCAGAAGAGACTGTGACAAACAGTGCGACCACACCTTGACCAGGCCTGCTTGGCTGCACAATCAGAGGCCTCTGTTTAAACCTAAATGTCATGCTAGAATCTTGAAGATGGACTCGAGGTCACTTGTTCTCTTTCACTCTTTTCCCAGTGGGCCTACACTAAATGGATGGTGCTTCCTGCTTTCTCACTACTGTTTGTTTCATTGGCCCATTGAGAGTGGGTGGCCTAGCCTGGCTAGTTAAGGCTGCCAGGGTTCAGGCTCTGACCCTAACAACTCTGGCAGCAGCAAGTTGAATAATATCAGGTCAGTTTCTCCCATCTGAAGAAAGATGGGAAAGAGCATTTGCACAGGCATCTGGGAACTCATGAGTAAAAAGGATGGAGTTCACCTCCTCTTACTATTACAGAGGCTCCTAGGTGTTTCCTCGGAGCCCTGGGAGCTTCCTACTGGGGCTGGGAAATCTCTGAACTGGAGGCCATCCCCTTTCTGCCAACTTGTCTGAATTTTGTGTTAAGTTTTACCAACACATGACATTTGTAGTCAGATGCTGATAAATTGCCCATAGCATCATTGTGGACAGTGAAGTATAGTTGCTCATTGTGATGCATTCTCTCCAACTCCTCAGTGTCTGTAGGCTCCGCTCAACAAGAGGCCAGGCTCCTGCCTCCTGCAGAGTCTGGAAGAAACCATGGCTGCTGCAGTACTGATACACAGTCAGTACTCCCTGAATGCTGGGTTGTGATTTACACACAAAATTTGAGTTGGAAGAAATGGCAAGAGAACTGTGCTTTGCTCAGCAGCTAATTGGTTTGTTATGACCAGAATATGCTTCCAGATATATGCTATGGAACCTCCCCCACAATGCTGGGGAAAATTTATTTGTGGGAGTGCAGGAAGGAGAATGACTAAGGGAAAAATTAAACTGCTCTGAAAACCAGAACAAAACTGCTCTTTAATTTCAAGTAATATATTATCATACTTGAAAAAGTTTTAGTAATATACAATGGTGTGGTGGTTTGAATGAGTGTCCCCTATAGGCTGAAAGTATTCAGACATTTGTCTCCAGTTGGTGGCACTGTTTTTGGAGGTCTTAGAAGGTGTGGCCGTGCTAGAAGAAGTAAGTTATTGGGGGCAGGCTTAGTGAGGTTTAACAAGCCTCACGTGTGGTCTACAGTTGCTCTCTCTCTGCTTCCTTGCTTCTTTGCGAGATGTGACCCTCGACTGCTGCTCCAGATCCAGCCACCATGCCTCCCGCACAATGAACTCTAATTCCCTGAACCATCAATTGTAAGCTCAAATAACTCTTCCTTTTATAAGTTCCTTGGTCATGGTGTTTTATCACAGCAACAGAAAAGTGCTAATACAAATGGTTTGATAGTTAGACTATAATGAACTTTTATATTATTAGTATATAGCACAGCATCTCTGCTGAGCTGAAGCCAGGTTTCTAATAGCTTTGAGGGTTAGAGTTAGGCCACATCCCCCTTTCCACATGTGCTGAAGAAGCTTGTGGGAAACCCTGCACCATTACACTGCTAAGATTTAGATATGAAAACCAATTCCTGCAATTCATCCTCTCTTGTTAATGGTTTTACTTCTAGAACGATTTTGCTGTTTTGTTTTTGGCTGTCTAGTAAGAGAAAGCTGAGTTTCTTGGTTTCCTTGTTCTTCTCTTTTTAGCACTTAACTTCCTATCAAATAAACATCTACATGGTTATGAAGTGATAATATATATATATATATATATATATATATATATGCCAAGTTTGGCCAAGTTTGGACTGGCCAATTTCTACATTGTGCATTGGTTTCTCTTGTGTGGAACAAATGATTTCCTTCCCTCCAGTCTCCCCCATACTTGTAGCATTCACTTTGCTTCCTTCACTGTCCTTCACATGACATACTATGTTTTTATGTTTATATTACACAATGCCCATAGATGAACTACATAATTTTTTTGTAGTTCTTCATACAAATTTCTGCTTTTCTTTTAGTTTATCATTATTTACTTCTTTCATTTGTTTAACTCTGGAATGACAGGTCACTCTTATTTTTCAAACTCTTCAACATATTCATAAATCATCTCTGAACAGAGCCAAACATATTATATGTAAGTGCCAGACCTGCAGTAGCTACCCACATTCCTTCTACATTCTGGAATACACCTGTCACATCTGAGGACTTCCCTTACACTCATCAGGGGGGGTCTCCTTGCGTGTCTATTGGACCCCCTGTTTTCTGGATCCCAGATATTCTTATGCTTGGTTTATTTTCTCGTGATTGTGGAGCACACACTTTAGTAACTTTTTGAGTAAGCATGTGTAAAACCTTATTTTCGAGTCTGTACAAGTCAATTAAAATACGACAAATGATAGATTCTCAAACTTTAACAGCAAGAAATACTCACCTAAGTAATATTTTGATCTATGGTCAAAGTAGAAATTAATGTTGAAAAACTAAACTATTTAAGGAAAAATAAATATGGTTTATATAAACAAAAATAACTGGAATTGTTGCCCATCAAAAAAGATTAGAAAATGTAACGAAAACCAGGGAGAAAACCATTGAAGATAAATGTTGGAATACATGATATAAAAACTACAACAATAGGCCGGGTGTGGTGGCACACACCTTTAATCTTAGCATTTAGGAGGCAGAGGCAGGCGGATCTTTGTGAGTTCAAGGCCAGCCTGGTTTACAGAGCAAGTTCCAGGACAGCTGGGGCTACATAGAGACCCTGTCTTGAAAAGGCCAAAAAAAAAAGACAACAACAACAAACAAAACACTTGTGCCAACCTGAGAACCTGAATTCAATCTAGAGGACCAAACCAAAGGGCAGTAGGAAAGTAAACCAACTTCGTAAGTGGTCTTGAACGTTATGGCATGTGGTATATATCCTGCCTCACCAAAGTAAATAATGTTTAAAAATAGGTACTGGAAGAGACCCTGTCAGTGGTCAAGAGTATTGCAGGCGTTGCATAAGACCTGGATTCAAGTCCCTGCACTTACATCTTGACTTACCAATATCTGAAGCTCCAGGTCTATTGGATACAATGTACTCTTCTGGTCTCTGTGGGCGTTGCACACATGGGTTGGCACTTAGACAAAACAGGCAAAATACTCATATACATAAAATAAAAGTAATATTTAAAATTAAAATCTGGAAGAATATTTCATTCCTGTTTTATTATGCGCCCACATCACCACTTTCATGTTATTAACTTTATTCCACTGAATGTAGCGGTAATAGATCATATATCCGTATATAGTATTTTCCCCATACAGATAAAATAACTTTAAAGTAATTCAAATCTAGAAAACAAGAAATTGCAAAATAATTTAAAAATGTGTTATGAGTGTGTTTATTTTTAAAAATAAAATTTATTTAGTTTGAGTTAAATAACTTGTTTTTTAAAATTCTGAGTTTATTCTATAAATATACCTATTTTTGAGAGAGAGCTATTGCCAACTATGCGGAAAATAGTGGCTTTAATGAATCATTTGGGAAAGACTTTTTTACTTTCTTAAAAAAAATACAATGTCTATGTTTTTCCCTTAGTCTCTTTCAGAAAAAAATAATGTTACAAGGACAAGTGTGGCACACAAAGCTAGGTGAGGCATGATAAAAGATTACTGTTCATTAAGAAAAAGAGCTAAAGAGCAACAGCTTTAAGCAACACAGAGAAAAATGGCCACTTTTCAGTTTAGCAATGCACTGTTTGTTCCCATAAAGGCAGGTTAATTAAACCACTCAGCTTTTCACTTTTCACTTTCCAGCTGTCATTTCCATAGTGTAGGATGGGGTTGATACTAAAACTTGTAACATTCATTCAAATTATGACATAAATATTAACATTAAAATTCAGATTTATAAAATAAATTTTATCTTACCTACTGAGAAACAAGGATCTGAGCTAAAAATGTGAGTACAAACAAACGTGATACATTAAAAAAACACTTAATTACTTTCACATTATGTGTAATGAGTGATTGGCTGTATGTGTGTAAGTGGCACCTGTGTTGTGCCATACCTCCAGAGTCAGAAGGTGTTGGATGTCCCCTGAAACTATATTTATGAATGGTTTCTAGCCACCTCTGGTTGGTGGGACTTGAATCAGGGTCCTCCGCAAGAAGCAGCCAGTGCTATTTTAACCTCGGAACTACCTCTCTAACACAAAACCAATGCATTTTTAAAGAAGTCAAGGTGGAACAGTACCACTTATGGTGCAGTAGGCACCAAGTTACTGAGAATTGCCAATCATAATTCAGTATTCTAGTAATCAGAGATAGTTTCGTTTTCAAACATTGCAAGTGCAACCTAAATATCAGCTCAGTGATAAAGAGAACTGTCATTTTTAGATATGCACATGCTCCCAGAGGACTAGAGCGTTTAAACATACACATATGTTTCCTATAATAAAATGGATTAGCTTATGTTTTTAGGCCCAGATAAATCCAGACAACATAGAGAATAAGTGACTTGCTTATGTGTAGAGGTTACAATGTTGATGTATAACATAGGGCTGGGCACTTCACGCCCTTATTCTCTGTGTTTGACCAGTTGTGGAGCTTGGTAAAAGTTTCCATCTGTTGCAAGAATCTTCTTTGGTGAGTGGTAAGAGCTACAGTACTCTATAAATTTAAGGATATGTGATATAAAAATATAGAAAGAATTATTTTGGTCTGGTAAGCGACAGAAGTAGGTTCTTCCTCTAGGTCTTGTGATCTATCCAATCCATATGTGGTGTGGCGTGTTTTATTTTTAACCACACTAGCATTCGGTTCCGCTGGGAAAAAAAGGGGGTTGAACTTTTAATTCCAATTAGACAGAGGTTGATTACCCCAAAGATAAAAGTGTCACTACTACATCAGTAGAGATAATTTGCTGGGCTTGTCCTTGTTTGTTAGCCTTATAGCTGATCATTGATTGGTTTTCTCACTTAGTTAGTAGCGTTGCATGGTTATCTTAACAATGGAGAAAAATAAGTATTTTTGCACATTGAAGTCAACTACCTTAAGCTCATAAGAGAAAACTCTTAGGATCATTTTACCTTATATGTATTTCTTTTAAATCCATCATGAATAATACCCCCCCAAAAAATGGGGGCTGAAGCGATGGCTCAGTGGTAAGAACAATACTTGTTGGTCTTGCAGAAGACCTGGATTTCAGTCTCTGCACTACAATGGCAGCTAACAACTAGCCATAACTCTGCCGCATGGGATCTTATGCCTTCTTCTGATCCTCCATGGCATTGAACTACATGCTTGCACTTACATACACGCAGACAATGCACATACGCACGTAAAATAAAATAGTTTTTAATACAAAAATGGAGTTTTGAAAACTTATGTCCTTATAGTTTAATGGTGGCAAATAATTTCCATCATATACATAAGAAACAAGAAACTTAAAGTCTTCACACTTGGGGCAAGAAATTGGTACATTTATTTACTACTGTGGGTACTGGGTATCTATCAATTATTTTTTTTTTTCAACTTTTAAGAAAAAAAGCAACCTTTTTGGCAAATTTGTTTGTTCAACACCTAAGAAGTAAAGAAAATTTAAATCAAGATTTATTTAATTAATTATTTATTTATTTTTAATTCAATTTAAGAAGGATCCTTATATATTTATTTATGCATTTTAAGCAGGTAGCTGACTTACTGGGTAGCGTTCACTGGACAAAAACGGCTGGATAGACTAGGCTGCGCTTGAACTCACAGAAATCTATTTACCTCTGCCTCTTGTTCGCCAAGATGAAAGGACTGGACCATTGCACTCAACAAAAACACATTCTCTTGTTTTTGAGATGGGGTTTGTCTATGTATGCCAGGTTACCTTCAAACACTTTTTATAAACTAATTTTTTAAAAAGTCTACTGTGAATTATGTCTATTTGTGTGTCTTTGTATGGACATGTCCTAGTACCCTTAGAAGGCCAGAAAAGATCTCTGGATCCTCTCGAGCCCGAATTACAAGCACTTATGAGCTTCTTAGGTGTGGGTGTGGGGAACCAAACTCTGGTCCTCGGAAGAGCAGGAAGCACTGTTAATAACTGAGCCATCTTCACCTTTGTCTTTAACAATTAGGAAAAAAAATGATTTTTAAACTAGTTTAAAAATTTTAATATAATACTTTTATTGATGTGTTATTGGGTGATGCTTCATACATCATTTTTCAGTTCATTTAGACACATTTCTCTTCCTTTTCCCCGACCCCACCCCAGTTTAATCCATTATGCCAACATTCCGTGTATCCTTCTCTCTGTCTTTTTAAAAATTTCTTTGCTGAGGTTTATTGCTTTGGGCAAAAATGTAACTGTTCTTTGCCCAGTACTTATGTTTGTTGTTGTTGTTCCCTCCCAGTTGTATTGCTCCAAAATTTGCATATATACACATAAACCATCAAATATTGACCAGAATTATGCCCTCAAGGAATAAACTGTATGTACACTCAGAACTATGTTTTTAGGGGATTCCATTTTCTCCTTTTAATTTTATATTACTCTAAAATATGAATACATAACCTCCACCCATATGGTTAATAACCATGTCTGAAATACGTGGTAATTTTAATTCTAGGTCCCATTAAGAGAGTCACATTAAAACAGCACAGATAAAAAGAAATACAACAAAACAAAACAAAAAAAAAAAATTGCTCAGCTTGCCTTTCTTTTTTAAAGTATTATTATTTATCTTTGTTTAAAGTGGGAATGAGTAACTGTGTGCATGTAGTGTGTGCACCCGCTTCGTGCATGCCTTGCAGAGGTCAGAAGAGGGTGCTAGGATTTCCCCTGGAACTGGGAGTTTTCGAAATTGAGGGTCTACAGACGTGCCGCCTGTGGGTGCTGGGGATCGAACCCGGGCTCGTCTGCAAGAGCAAGTCGGGGCTCCTTAAACGCTAGGGGGCCATTTCTTAAGCCCCAGCTTGCCTTTCAGACTAGGGATTTGGGGCTAGCATTCACAAATGAGGTAAACCACTCTCCCCCTTTTGTTTTTGTTTGGGGGGGTCTTTTTTTATTTTATTTATTATAATGATCTCTGTTTCCATTTTTATCCATTTACTTGCAAGTTTCATGATTCATCTTTTTTTTTTTTTCTTTTTTGTACCGCTGCACAGAACTACATTGTGTAGATGGTACCACATTTTGTTTATCCAATTGTCTGTTAAAGGGGCCCAATTTGGGTGATCCACTCTTCAATAATTGTTAACAGAGATGCAATAAATATAACTGTGTATGTATCTTTGCGCTAGGATGAGTCTTGGGTGTAATATACCCAGGAGTGGATGGATGGGTCATTGGTAGGCTAATTTTTGAGTCTTTTAAGATCTCTCCACACTGCGTTCCACAGTGGTTGTAAGAGATTACATTCCCGCACCGAAGCAGTGGATAAGTATTCCCTTTCTCCACAACTTTCCCCACATTTTGGTATCCTTTTGATTTTTTGATCTTTAGCCAGTCTTATCAGTGGAGAATGAATTCTTAGAGTGGTTTTAATTGCATTTCCTTTAAGTATTAACAATATTGGAAACACTATTAAAAATGTTTTCTCAGACCATCTTTTCGATCTTTTTCTTATTAGTGAAATCTCTGTTCATCTCTATACTCCATCGTTGTGAGTGGGTCATTTGTTTTCTTACGTCTTTTGTTTTTTATTTTATTTTTTTTTCCTTAATTTCTTTTATTGAACTTTTTTCTCATTGCACTCATTTCTTAATCAAGTTAGACCCATTTTCCTTTCCAATGCCCCCATCCCACCAGAGCTCGTTGCTTCTGCCATATATGTCGTGCAGCTCTTTCTCAGGCTTCTTTATTTTTTTTAAAGTTTTTTGATGCAGAAGATTACTGTTTTTGGTAAGGAATTTTATGGTTCAGGTCAATTCTTTGAATCCTGGTTGGTATTTTTTTTTGTTCCTTTCAATTTGGTATCCCGTTAAAAGTCATGCATATATAAAACAGCAACATCATATATATACTGAAATTATGACATATGAAAATAAACTATAGGAATAGATGCCAAAAGATGCTTAGTGGATTGATATTTTAACTGTAGACTGTATGGAGGTAAAGAAAAAAAATAATATTTATATTACTACTTACAAATAGCAAGTTGATGAGTAACATTCTGCATTATAATAATAGAGAAAGAAAGGAAAGGGAAAAAAAGAAGTAATTCGTTGGCCTTACAAATAGAGATGTGGTGCTAGAATCCACCAGTGAAGACACCAATATATCATTTTTTTTCTGGAACTGTGCTACTTCACTTAACATAATGACTTATAGTTTCCAATTACCTGCAAAGTTCGTGATGTCAAGCTTTCTTTACCAGTACATAAAACTCCATTTTGTAGAAGTACCACATTTTCTTTATTCACTCGTTGGTTGAGGGACAACTTGGGTTGCTTCCAGCTCATTGCTATTGGGTGAAGAGGTATGGGTGTGTCAGGTGGTGGGCTCAGTTTGAGTCTCGGTTTTTTTTTAGTTGGGAGAGCATTTATTAAAATGTCAGTACTTTACAGGTACCCTCTATCCATGTATCTATTCCTTTGGGAAGTCTTATGCACAATTCAAAAGTCCATACTCAACCTAGAACCCCACAATTCACTACATAGCTTCTCCAGCTGAGCACTTATGCTTGATTTGAGCAAAAATACCACAAATAAAAAGCCATCCTTCTTCATAAACAAAAATTTTAGAACACATGAAGTGATACACAGATATACATATAGGATGATTTTGGTAAACGCAAGAAGGTAAGTACCTTTTTTATTTAAAATAATTTTATTGGTGTTTTGTGTGCTTCATACATCATTTCGCAGTCCAATTTGGACACACTGCTTTTCCTCCATGCCGGACACATTCCACTTTCCCTGCCCCTGCCCCCACACTAGAGATCATTCATTCCTCCATATATGTCTTGCTCGTTTTCTTAGTCTTTTTAAACTTTTCCTTCTGCAGAGGTTTGATCTTGTGGGTAAGTTTAACTGTTTTTTGATCCCTGCTTTTTTTCATGTTGTTCCTCCCATTGTAAATTGCGCTAAAGTATAGGAAGTAGGGAAGGAATATATATATATATCTATATATATATTATAGAGATCTATATAATATAAGGATGAAAATTAAGGACCTTTTGAAAACAAACTGTATGATATTCCAAATATGTTTAGGAGTTTCACAGTTTTTCCAACTTAATTTTATATACTTTAATATATGAATAATAACCCTCCAGACATAGACCACAATCACAAAGTCCTGAAAATAAGCGGTCAGGTTAATTCTAGAGCCCAATAAATAATTAACATTATAACAGCATAGTTTCCTTCAGGTAAAAATAAATATAACATTAACTTTTAATCAGATTGCTTTCAACTATGGATTTTGGTGCTAGCATCAACAATGAGGGATAACATTCATCGTTTGTTTTCTGGGACTAGTTACTTCACTTAGCATAATGGCTTTAAGTTCCTTCCAATTACCTGCAAGTTCATGATGAAAAAAAAAAAAAAAAAAAAAAAAAGAATCCCATTGTGTAGAGTACCACATTTTCTCCTATCCATCCTTAAGTTGAGGGACCTTGGGTTGTTTCCAGCTCTTTGTTATTGTGTAGAGAGCTGCAATAAACTTGAATGTGCAAGTATCTCTGAAATAGGATGAAGTTCGTGTGGGTCCAACAACTATATAACCCAGAGTGGTATGACTGGGGTTAGGTGGTATACTCTTTGCTCCAAGTTTTGCATGAGTTATTTGTTTTCTTAGATCTTTGATTTGAGTATCTTTTGAGACAAGACACTCCCTGTATCTCTGGCTGTCCCTGGAACTCACTCTGAGACCAGGCGGGCCTTGAACTCACAGAGATCCGCCTGACTCTGCCTCCTCCAGAGTCTAATATATTCTGGATGTTTAATGCTCTGTCAGATGTATCAGTGGTGAACGTTGTCCCCTCCCATTCTGTGTGTTTTCACTTCGCTCCCTTGATAGTTTGTTTAGTTGTACAGAGCTTTTGAGTTTTATAAGTCCCACTTGGCAGCTCTGGTTCCCTCATTTCCTGTGCAACGGCTGTTTGATTTTAGAAAGTCTTTGTCCTACACCTATGTGTTGTAGGTTGCTGCAACGTTTTGGCTTTCTTCTATCACCAGCAGGGTTTCAGTTTTCATGTTGACATCTTTGATCCCCTTGGATTTATTTTTGTACAAGGTGAGTTTGGGGTTTAAATTTTTTTCTCTATAAGGTGAGCCAATTTTGCTGAAGAGGCCTATCTTTTCCCTCCTTGAGCTTTTTTTTGGTCCCCTTTAAAATCAAAATATAGGTGGCTGAAGTAATGTGGAGCTCCAGTTGGATCTTCAATTTTTCCATTCGTCAATGGCGTTTAGTTTTTGTAACCAGTAAGCCAGCTCTCTTTATGACTTAGACCTGTATAGAACTAAGTCTGTAAGAAAATCATGGGGAGATTTTTAATTGGGATTGCACTGAATATGTACATTAATTTGGGTACAAGAAGACGTTTACTATATTAATATTTCCAAACCATGAGCATGGGAGGTTTTTACATCTTTTGAGATGTCATCTTCAATCTTCTTCTCAGGGGTTTAAAATTTACTTTGTTGTGAAGATCTTTGGTGTCTTTAGCTAGCTTTGCTCCTAAGTATTTTTATTTATTTATGTATGTATTTAGTAATTTATTTATTTATTCTTAGATTTCTTTTTTATTTCTTTTTTTTTTTTGAGGTTTTTGTGAGTGGGAAAGGTTCTACGCTTTACATTCCTTCTCATCCCAGAGGTGCTTGTTGTTGTAAAGAAGGTCTGCTGATTTTTCGAGGTTAATTTGTTATCCTGCCACTTTACTGAACGCTTTTCTAGGGTTTTCTGGTGGAATTTTAGCATCCATCAGGTAAACTATCATAAGATCCCGGCAAAGGGACAGTTTGACTTCCTCTTTTCAATTAGTAATTCCTTTTATATTTCCTTTTCTTGCTTATTGCCCTAGCAAAATTTTCAAGCACTATATTGAAGTGGAGTGGCAAAAGGGGTAGCCTCACCAGGTTCCTGCCTTTAAGGAATGCTTCTCTAGTTTTTCTTGCTTTTGGTACGATTTTCTTGAAATATTTTTTTTTTCAGCCATTCACATTAAGTTTGTGTCTGTCCTTCAGGGTGCAATGAGATACTTATAAACAGCATGTAGATGGATTTCTGCTTCCTAATCCATTTCTCCCAGTCTATGCCTTTTTGACGGGGGAGTTTTAGACCATTAATACTTTAAGTGTATTATTAAGAGAGATGTTATTGCTCTTCATCTTATTTTTTTGTTTGCATTTTTTTTTGTTTTTTTTTTTTTTTTTTTTTTTTTTTTTTTTTTTTTTTTTTTTTTTTTTTTTTTTTTTTTTTTTTTTTTTTTTTTTTCTTTTCTTTGAATTGCTTCTAGTAATTTCTGAAGTCTTGGGGTTTTTTTTACAGTATTCTTTCATTTTCTTTATGTCATGAAATATTATTTTTCTTTGTCCTCCAACGATAATTGACATGTATATATTTTGACATAGTATAATATTGAACATAGTAATTATTGTTGTAATTATTGAGTAAGTTTTGATAGGAATATTGAGTATATTGAGTAATATATCAATAGTAATATATATATTACTAGGTCATATATTGAGATAGTAATCTGGGTTGGAAATCTAAACTCATTTAGTACTGGGTATATTTTGGTCCATGCTCTTCTGGATTTCATTGTCTGCAACACAAAGTCAGCTGTAATGCTGATGGTGTTCCTCTTATATGTAATTTGCTGTTTTCCTCTTGTGACTTTCACAATTTTGTCCGTTAGTTTTGACCCTCTAATCATTGTAACTATTATAGTATTGGGAATTTCCCTGTTCTGGTCTTGTCTAATTGGTGATTTTATGTGACTTCGGTATGTGTCTGGTTTGTCCTTATTTTTTTAAGGTTGAGGAAAGTTTCTTCTATTATCCTGTGGAAGAGATCTGGATCAATACTGTTTTTCTTGGGATTCTTCTTCCTCTGTCCACGATATCAGAAATGTGGTCTTTTCATAGAATCCCTATTTCCTGATTGTTACACTCTTGTGTGTTTTAAAAATTTTCATAATCTTCACATGGAACATTTTAGTTGTTCTATGTTATTCTGCAGGTTTGATATTCTATATTCTGCTTCATGCATTATATTTCTGAGGCTTTCTCCGTTGGCTTTCCTGTTTGACTGGATGAAGGTTCAATTTCCTTTTTCACTTCTTCTGTGATTTCTTTTCTTTAGTATTTCCACTTCCGTTTTGAATCTTTCATTCTCTACTTGTAGCTTCTTGTTTGGTTGGTCAAATTTTATTTAATTTATTTTATTTACTTATTTATTTTATAAGGTTATTCACAATATAAAAGCACAGTTTGTTTTTCAGATCACATTAAAGTTCCTCAGTTTTCCATACAATTAAGTAATTGCAACGAACATCCACAGAAGAGGGATACCATTTTTCCTTTGTTTTTTCTGGGACTGGTGTTACTTCAACTTAGCATGATATCGTCTAGCTTCATCAATCCAGTTAACTGCAAATTTCATAAATTTCATCTTTCTTTAACACTGCATGAGTACTCCATTGTGTGGATGTAAGACATTTTCTCCATCAACCCATCAGTTGAGGGGCACTTAGATTGCTTCCAACTCTTTGCTATGTGAAAGAGAGCTGCAATAACAGGCTGTGCATGTATCTTTGAGGTAAGATGAGTCCTTGTGAGTATATACCCAGGAGTGGGATGGCGGTCAAGTGGCAAGTTCATTCTGAGTCTCCAAGGGTTCTCCACAATGATTTCCACAGTGTTTGTACAAGGTTACATTCCAAAACGCAGTGGATGACTGTTCCCCCTTTCCCCACACCCTCGGCCAGCACTTGGTTCATTGTTTTCCTTTTCCTAGAGCATTCTTATCAGACTGAGATGATATCTTAATGGTTTTAATTTGCATTCCCTTAATTATTAGTGAACATTTGAACACTTTTTAAAGATTTTTCTCAGCTAGCTCTAATTCCTCACTTAGGGAATGATCTGTTCAGCTCTGTGCACCATTTTTGAGTGGTCATTTGTTTTCCGTCTTGTTTCGAGTAGTTTTTAAGATGATTCTGGAAATCAATGCTTTGTCAATGTATCTGCAGGGATGGTTTACTCCCATTCTGTGGTTTTCCTCTCAATTCCTTGATTGTTTCTTTCGCTGTAACAGAAGCTTTGAGTTTTATAATGAAGGTCCCATTTATCCAATTGCCAAACATTAATCGTGTGCAACGGCTGCCTGATTTAGGAAGACTTCCTGTGCTTATTTCTTGTACACTGGTCTGGCCGAACTTTTTTCTTTTATTGCCTTCAGTGTTTGGGGGTTTCACATTGAGGTTTTTGATCCATCTGAATTGACTTTTGTTGTACAGAGTGATAGGTAGGGATTGAATTTTATTCATCTACAAGTGTTGATCCAGTTCTGCCACACCACGAGATTGAAGATGCTGGTCTTTCCTCCACTGTGTCACGTCTTGGGCCCATTGTCACATATGAGGTGGGTGAAATAATATGTGCTCAGGTTTGGATTTCGTTTTGTTCCACTGGTCAACAAGTCAGTTTAGTACCAGTACCAAGCTGTTTAATAACTATAGTCCGGTAATCTAGTTTGAAGTCCTGTAGAGAGATCCCACCTTTACGGGCGCTTTCCTCAGGTTGCAATTGGTTTATGCAGGGGTCTTCTGTTTTTCCAATGAAATTAAGGACTTTTTTTCAAGCCTTGTGAAGAAATTCTTGGGGGATTTTAGCTGGGATTCCATGAAATCTGTACAAGAGTTTTGTGTAGATTGACATGTTTACGATATATTAATTTTCCCATCCATGAGTATGGGAGGTCTTTACATCTTCCAATGTCTTCCTTCAGTTTCCTTCTTCAGGGGGTTTAATTTTTTTTTGTAGAGAGCTTTGGTGTCTTTGGTTAGGTTTTTCCTAGGTATTTTATTGTTTTTTGAGGCTATTGTGCATGGCAATGTTTCCTTGTATTCCTTCTCAGTTGATTGTTTGTTGGTGTAAAGAAAGGCTATTGATTTTCTTAGGTAATGTTGTATCCTTGCCCTTTACTGAAACTCTTAATCATTTCGAGGAGTGTTCTGTGGGAGTTTTTAGCATCCCGTAAGTAAACAATCAGAGCATCAGCCAAAAAGGTAATAGCTTGACTTCCTTCCATTCCTCTTTCCAATTAGTACTCCTCTTTTCTTGCCTTATTGCCCTAGCAAGTGTTTCAAGCACTATACTGAAGAGGAGTGGGTGACAGGGGGTCAGCCTTGATGAGTTCCTACCTTTAAAGGGGATGCTTCTTACTTTCATTTCTTCTCCATTTAGGATTAGATTGGCTGTGGGTTTCCTTTATGTGGTTTTGATTACAATGAGGAATAATCCCTAATCCAATCCTGTCGCGAATTTAAAAGCATGAAGTGATCTGGCTGGATTTTTGGTCAAAGGCGTTTTTTTGTTTCCATTGAGAGGATCGTGTTTTTTTTTTTATTATTTTTCAGTGCACTTGGTGTGTTTTTATGATATTTATTCATTTACTGATGGTTAACCATTCCTGCATCGTTGTGGTATGAATCCACTTGGTCATGATGTATGATCTTCTTAGATGTGGATGTGGATGTGATTTGTAAGTATTTTGTTGAGAATTGTTTGGCTTCTGTGTTCATTAATGAATGGGTCCCTATACAGTTGTCCTGTTTGGTTGTATCTTTTGAATGGTTTTTCGGTGTTAGATTGATGCTGGCTTAATAGAAGGAATTGGGAGAATTCCATCTGTAATCTTTCTGATCATTTGAATAATAATTGTGGTGTAAGTAATTGTTATTGTTTTTTGAAATGTTGTTATAAGAATGCTGCCTGAAACGATCTGGCCTGTGCTTATTTATTTGTAGGTTTCTATTACAAATATTCCAAATTTCTTCATATATTATGGATCTGTTTAAAACTGTCGATCTCTTCGCTTGGTTGAGCTTTTGGTGATTCCCAGGATTTTTTTTTTTTTTTTTTTTTTTTTTTTTCTTTTAGGTTTTCAAACTTATTATAGTTTTTTGAAGCATTCCCTTATGATTGTAGGATCTTTTCATTGTCCTGTGTGATATTTCCCCTTTCATCATTAATTCTATTGATTTGGGGTTTTTCCTTCCTCTTTTGGGTTTAACTGGGCTAGAGGGTCTATCTATCTTGTTCATTCTTGCAACGAACAACCCTTTTGGATTCATTGATTTTTGTATTGTTTTGTTTATTTGTTTATGTTTTATAGATTTCTGCTCTGATGTTTTGTCATTTCTTCCTGTCTGGTTGATGTGTAGGGTCATTTGTTGTTGTCCCTCTTTTAAGTGTTTTTAGCTTCAGGGTTAGATCGTTCACTTCTGCTCGTTCTGTTTTTTTCTAATATAAGCACTCAGGGCTATAAACATACCTCTTAAGACTGCTTTTAAAGTAACAGGTTTTGTTGTGTTGTACTATCATTGACATTCAGTGCAGGAAATGATTTTATTTCTTTTCTTTTCTTGACCCATTCATTAGTCAGGAATGTGTTGTTTAGATTCTCCATGTGTTCTTGTAAAATGTAGGGCTTATCCTGGTATTAAAATTGAGCTTTATGTAACGTGGCCTGATAGACTGCATGAAAATTAAATTTCCAAACTTTTTGTATTTGTGGAGGTTTCTTCTTCTGTGTTCCCAGTAGTGTTCATCAATTTGGGATAACATTCTGTGGGGTGCTGGGTGGAAGGTGTATTCTGTGTTATTAGTGTGGGAAAATATGCCCGAGATGTCCCCCCCCTGGTTGATGTGTTCCCAATTGGTTTGGGTCATCCCCATATCATTTCCCATTCAAGAAGTATCTCTCCCTGGGTTTTTGTTAAGTTCCTTTTTGTCCCCCCACCCCCCCCCCTGTTTTTTTTTGAACCCCGGTGGGGTACTTTGAAAGGCCCTCAAAAGGGGAGGTAAAAAAAATTGAGTCCCCCCACCACAACCCCCCTACACCTCCTGAGTGGTTAAAATTGGGGGTTTTTAAATCGGGTTGCCTTGGGAAAAAACCTTTTTAGAATTGTTTCCCCCGCCCCGTTTTATAAAGGTTTGTTTAAAGTAAAAACACTTAAAAGAAAATGTTTGGTTAAGTGGCATATAAATTTCCCAAACCCCATGAGATTTGTGGAAAAATCCTTTTTTTCAATTGGTCCCCCCCAATTTTTGGTTCCCCCTTTTTGAAAGAAAAGAATTGTTAAAAATAGGCCCCCTTGTTTTGTTTGTTCCCTGCTTTGAATTGTATTTTTTTTTTTTGTTTTGTTTTTTTTTTGTTGTTTTTTTTTTTTTTTTTTTTTTTAATTTTTTTTTGGTCTGAAAATAAATTTAAATAAATAAGCAAACNGGTCTGATGTCCTGTCCAACAGCGGGGGCCTGTGCTGCTGTGCTGTGGTCTGATGTCCTGTCCAACGGGAGCTGTTGTGGCTGTGCTGGGGATGTCCTGTGCCTTGCTGTGCTGGGGTCTGATGTCCTGTTCAGACTCATATGCTATCTCACAAGACTGTAGAAACCATTTCTGAATTAGTGCTTTCTGAACAAAAATTATTCTGAAGTTGTAAAATCATTAAAGGGGGGCGGAGACAGGACCAAAGGCAATCAATATCTCATTACATCTCCTGGGGTTTCTACAGCAATGGATATGGGAGAAGAGGAGCTCTTAGGAAGAAAAATGGTGCATAGAAATGGCTGGTGAAATAAGTGTTCTCACATTTTACTTAAGAGAAAAAAACATAGTATATATTTGGTAGAGAAAAGTGGATATTTAAATAATTTATCAAACTTTTTTTCTTGGGGAAAATGCGGAGTGGTAACATCTTCATAATTCTCTAGAATGGGATCCATTTTTAGTTTTCATAAGTAGGAAAAGACCTAAAATAGGCAAGTCAGACAAAAACCAGTGGGCAAAGCACTGAGCCGCCAGTCAGAAGACCCGAGGCTCTTCATGTTTCACCACTTGCCCTGTCGCCGTCCTGGCAGAAATGAACAGAAACTAAAGGACACTCGTGTAAGAACTTGGAGTTCCCCCAAAGTCTCATGCTGAGGAAGCTAAAGGCCTGAGCCTTGGTACCAGCCAGAGGGGGAGTTTGTTTTCTGGAGAAAGTCCCCACAGTTCTGTCCTGTCAGACCCCTTTCAGAAGAGACTGTGACAAACAGTGCGACCACACCTTGACCAGGCCTGCTTGGCTGCACAATCAGAGGCCTCTGTTTAAACCTAAATGTCATGCTAGAATCTTGAAGATGGACTCGAGGTCACTTGTTCTCTTTCACTCTTTTCCCAGTGGGCCTACATTAAATGGATGGTGCTTCCTGCTTTCTCACTACTGTTTGTTTCATTGGCCCATCGAGAGTGGGTGGCCTAGCCTGGCTAGTTAAGGCTGCCAGGGTTCAGGCTCTGACCCTAACAACTCTGGCAGCAGCAAGTTGAATAATATCAGGTCAGTTTCTCCCATCTGAAGAAAGATGGGAAAGAGCATTTGCACAGGCATCTGGGAACTCATGAGTAAAAAGGATGGAGTTCACCTCCTCTTACTATTACAGAGGCTCCTAGGTGTTTCCTCGGAGCCCTGGGAGCTTCCTACTGGGGCTGGGAATCTCTGAACTGGAGGCCATCCCCTTTCTGCCAACTTGTCTGAATTTTGTGTTAAGTTTTACCAACACATGACATTTGTAGTCAGATGCTGATAAATTGCCCATAGCATCATTGTGGACAGTGAAGTATAGTTGCTCATTGTGATGCATTCTCTCCAACTCCTCAGTGTCTGTAGGCTCCCCTCAACAAGAGGCCAGGCTCCTGCCTCCTGCAGAGTCTGAAGAAACCATGGCTGCTGCAGTACTGATACACAGTCAGTAATCCCTGAATGCTGGGTTGTGATTTACACACAAAATTTGAGTTGAAAGAAATGGCAAGAGAACTGTGCTTTGCTCAGCAGCTAATTGGTTTGTTATGACCAGAATATGCTTCCAGATATATGCTATGGAACCTCCCCCACAATGCTGGGGAAAATTTATGTGTGGGAGTGCAGGAAGGAGAATGACTAAGGGAAAAATTAAACTGCTCTGAAAACCAGAACAAAACTGCTCTTTAATTTCAAGTAATATATTATCATACTTGAAAAAGTTTTAGTAATATACAATGGTGTGGTGGTTTGAATGAGTGTCCCCTATAGGCTGAAAGTATTCAGACATTTGTTTCCAAGTTGGTGGCACTGTTTTTTGGAGTCTTAGAGGTGTGGCCATGCTAGAAGAAGTAAGTTATTGGGGGCAGGCTTAGTGAGTTTAAAAAGCCTCACTGTGGTCTACAGTTGCTCTCCTCTCTGCTTCCTGTGCTCTTTGCGAGATTGTGACCCTCGACTGCTGCTCCAGATCCAGCCACCATGCCTCCAGCAACAATGAACTCTAATTCCCTGAACCATCAATTGTAAGCTCAAATTAAACTCTTCCTTTATAAGTTCCTTGGTCATGGTGTTTTATCACAGCACAGAAAAGTGGCTAATACAAATGGTTTGATAGTTAGACTATAATGAACTTTTATATTATTAGTATATAGCACAGCATCTCTGCTGAGCTGAAGCCAGGTTTCTAATAGCTTTGAGGGTTAGAGTTAGGCCACATCCCCCTTTCCACATGTGCTGAAGAAGCTTGTGGGAAACCCTGCACCATTACACTGCTAAGATTTAGATATGAAAACCAATTCCTGCAATTCATCCTCTCTTGTTAATGGTTTTACTTCTAGAACGATTTTGCTGTTTTGTTTTTGGCTGTCTAGTAAGAGAAAGCTGAGTTTCTTGGTTTCCTTGTTCTTCTCTTTTTAGCACTTAACTTCCTATCAAATAAACATCTACATGGTTTATGAAGTGATAATAATATATATATAATATATATCATATATATATATATATGCCAAGTTTGGCCAAGTTTTGGACGGCCAATTTCTACATTGTCATTGGTTTCTCTTGTGTGGAACAAATGATTTCCTTCCCTCCAGTCTCCCCCATACTTGTAGCATTCACTTTGCTTCCTTCACTGTCCTTCACATGACATACTATGTTTTTATGTTTATATTACACAATGCCCATAGATGAACTACATAATTTTTTTGTAGTTCTTCATACAAATTTCTGCTTTTCTTTTAGTTTATCATTATTTACTTCTTTCATTTGTTTAACTCTGGAATGACAGGTCACTCTTATTTTTCAAACTCTTCAACATATTCATAAATCATCTCTGAACAGAGCCAAACATATTATATGTAAGTGCCAGACCTGCAGTAGCTACCCACATTCCTTCTACATTCTGGAATACACCTGTCACATCTGAGGACTTCCCTTACACACATCAGGGGGGGTCTCCTTGCGTGTCTATTGGACCCCCTGTTTTCTGGATCCCAGATATTCTTATGCTTGGTTTATTTTCTCGTGATTGTGGAGCACACACTTTAGTAACTTTTTGAGTAAGCATGTGTAAAACCTTATTTTCGAGTCTGTACAAGTCAATTAAAATACGACAAATGATAGATTCTCAAACTTTAACAGCAAGAAATACTCACCTAAGTAATATTTTGATCTATGGTCAAAGTAGAAATTAATGTTGAAAAACTAAACTATTTAAGGAAAAATAAATATGGTTTATATAAACAAAAATAACTGGAATTGTTGCCATCAAAAAAGATTAGAAAATGTAACGAAAACCAGGGAGAAAACCATTGAAGATAAATGTTGGAATACATGATATAAAAACTACAACAATAGGCCGGGTGTGGTGGCACACACCTTTAATCCCTAGATTAGCGAGGCAGGAGGCAGGCGGATCTTTGTGAGTTCAAGGCCAGCCTGGTTTACAGAGCAAGTTCCAGGACAGCTGGGGCTACATAGAGAGACCCTGTCTTGAAAAGGCCAAAAAAAAAAAAAAAAAAAAAAAAAAAAAAAAAACAAACAAAAAAAACAAAACAAAACAAAAAAAAAACAACAACAAAAAACAAAACCTACAACAATAACAGAAGGGTTGTTTTCTTGGAAAGGTTAAACAATAAAGGCTTTAGATATTTTAGTGATTAAAAGCTCCTAGCTCAAAGGGCTCACAGCTGGGTAATGGCTGCTTTTTTCCTGTAGTAGTGTGCACAGAACCCTCTAGTACTGTGAAAGCTAGCCAGTAAGGATGAAGCTTTGAGGTCAGTACCTGTTGACGTTTCCATTTTTTTATGCCTTAAGATTGTAATGTCTTTCGTAGTAGAGTCTTACTTTCAAGTTCTGGAGGGTAAGCAAGAACAATGAAAACTACTCTGTTATGTTGGGTGGTGGTGGTGGGGTCTACAGGCTTCACTGACTAATAATTCCAAAGAGGTAACCTATTCCTGGCACGGGGATTTTGATTTGTTACCCTATGGTATCTAGTAAGGGTATTCTCTCCATTATAGGTGACTCTGTGAGCTACAATAACAGCCAGCCTGACAAGACATGCCCCACTGGTGCAAGAGTGATACGAATGCCATGGGAGGAACTGACCACTTTCTCATTGCTTTAGGGCCTGCTTAACATGGTAGAACCCCTACCTGGCACTATTATCTGGGCCATGAACCCATGGCTAGACAGGTCATAGACCCTAGGAGAAAGCTTACTACCAGTATGATAGCAAATGAATATACTAGTAAATCTGTATATGTGTATTTTGGAATAATATAAAATTAAAGGGAATAAAAAATACTTCACAGAACAGACCAAACAGTAAACTTCTGCATCAAAAAATTTTAAAAGACTGAGAAAAAGATGCAAGACAAAGCTTAACATGCATGGCAGAATGCATGAGTTCTGGTGAGAAGGGCATGGATGGGGAGAAGGGGTTTAAATTTGATTAAGAAATGTTGTAACAAATGTACAAAAGCTCAATAAAAATGAAAAATGGACTCCCAATGACTTATCATTATAGGTATAGATGAGTGCATTTCTCAACACTCATCAGAGAAGCTTCTTTCTGCAGTAGACAGGAAACAGGAACTAACACAAAGACCCACAAGTGATCAATGGTCAGAGAGTAAGAAACTTCAGAGTGCTCAGCCCTAAACAGTACATCTAGATTATATCCCTCTGTCTAAGACTCGGGGGATCATAGCAGAAGAGTTGGGGAAAAGAATATAAGAGCCAGAGTTGGTGGATGACAACAACGAAACAGATTTTCTGGACACAACAGGGAAGTTGCACAAATGAACTCAAATCAGTTGTGTCAGTATGCAGAAGACCTGTGCAAGCTCAAGCCAGACAAAACCCCATCATGAAAGGGGGAAGAGAGCAGGATGTCTCACCCCTGGTGTAGGAGATACTGGCAATTGATAGTTGCTGGGAGAAGGAAGTCAGTGTTCTTTAAGGGGTGGTCCCTGGTAGGGTGACTACTCTCCAGAGGATGGTCCTACTCCCAAGAGAAAATTGGACTTGATTATTTTTAAAGCTAGGACACAAAGTTGAGTGAGGAGGGAAGGGGGTGGGTCTAGGAAGAATATTGTGAGGGGGATGAATATGATCAAAATATAGTGTTTGAAATTTTCACAAAAAATGAATAAAATGAGAAAAACTATAAGAAATCAATGGTTTCACAGGTGATTTTTATTTAACCTTTAGAACCAAATGATTGTAATGTTAATTATATGATCTTGGGCTTGAGGAGACATGGGGGTATCTGTGAGGACTTGGAGGGTGAAGTTTGTGTGTATGATCAAATACATTGTATAAAGGTAAAATTCTTTAAAATGTTTTATTTATTATTTTTATTTTATGTATATGAATGCATTGCCTGCATGTCAGTAGGTGAACCCCTGTCATACAGTGCCTATGGAGGTCAGAAGATGGTGTTGGATACCCTTGAACTGGAGTTACATATTTTTTTAGCTACCATGTGGGTGCTGGAAATCAAACTTTGGGTCCTCTACAAGAGCAGTCACTAATCTTAACCACTGAACCATCTATCCAGCCCCTACATGCATGACATTCTTGAAGAATAAATAGACATATATTATTTAAAAGAAGAATCTGGAGAGATAGCCTAGCGGTTAAGAGCACCGACGCTCTTGCAGACGACCCGGGTTCGATCCCCAGCACCCACATGGCGGCTAAGAACCGTCTGTAACTCCAATTCCAGGAGAACTCCAGTTCCAGGGGAAACCGAGACCCTCCTTCTGAACCGCAACAGCGCGGTAGGCACCACACGGGTGCACGGACCTGCCATGCAGACAGTACATTCATACACATACAAAGATAAATATAATAATAAAAAAAAGAAGAATCCAAGTATGTGGTAGTAATTGTGAATCCTTATGAGGGAACGTAAACAAAGGAAGACAAAAGTAAATAGTAGATCAGTGTTAGGAATAAAGTTGCTGCAGGTATCCCAGTTTACAGGCAAGAAGCCTTTACCTTTTTTGGGGACTTGGATCCCCTGGCCAACATCTCCTTGGCAGAATAATTCATTGCGTATATCAGAGCTCTCCTGTATTAATATATTTTGCTTAAATGTACAGCTTAAAGAGACTCTAGTATTATATTTGGTTCTGAATAGAGAATAATCCTTTTCATAGTTCCTATGTCTATTAGTCAATTAAAGAAAGCAGTTTTTACTGGTTTTATAAGAGATAACCTCTCTAACAGTCAGCTTTAATTTTACGTTAGAGATTGACTTCATTACCATCATATTTTTTCTTTGTTCTATGGAAAGGAGGTAAGAAAGTCTCTCATATTAAAACTTTGCGGCACCTAGAAGTAAGGTTCATTAGGACTCTTTATAAACAGTTGATACAAACAGGATCCACAGAGATGTTTGATGCCTGTAGAGCAGTCTGACATTTTTCCTCCTTTTAATGCTTAGATGGGCCAACTTCTCTGCTGCTTATTTTTGGTACATCCTACACAATGCAAGGCTGTGTCTTTCCTTTTCTCAGCTGTAAGTTGGTGACGTTTTGACTGTGGGAACATACAAATCTTTTCCCCATAAGTTAGTTTTAAGATTAAATTGAAAACTTTTTTGGCAAAAAAGGTTTAATATATAACTGTATCCCCCTTTTTCTAATTCTAGGTTTTTTTTTTTGACCCATGAGTCCAAAAAGTCAGTTGTAGTACACATACTGTAGGCAGGAATCAAGGTGTAAATTTCATTAAATTTATCCAAGCTGTTTTGGGTGACTTATGTTGTTAATTGGGAAGCAAACTTAATTCCTTAAGTTAATTAATCCTACAGGTAAAAGAGAATGTTACAAGATGATACTGTAGTAACACAAAAAAATTTTAAAAGAAGAATATTAAAAAAAAAAATTTTAAGTAAAACAAATGTGGACTAACAAGATTTTATATTTCCAATTAACTTAGATGTATTACCATTTTGTTAAAACCTTTTAAACCAATGTTGTTTAATATAGACATTTTAACTTTTACTAAGTCCTAAAATACCTGTAATTTGTAGATAGAGTTTGGGCAAAATTGGATACTTGTTGAGCTTGCGTCAATGAGAGGTGGTAAGGCCCTGCTGTCGAAGACCTGATGTAAGCATGGGAAAGATGTATTGAGACAGCACTTGCAAGTGTACAGTTGGTCTCAGGAATACCGAGAGTGTTACAAGGGCCACTAAACCAATAAAGCAAATATTGGCTCCTTGAGTCAAGCAAGACTCCTCTGTCAGCATCGGCTACACCTCACCTGCCTGGAAATACTGTGCAGCAGTGGCAGCCATATGTCTGTATATCCCAAATCTAATTGGCCATTAGCTCTCTCCTTGGAGGAATAACTCATGGCTGATGTCACAAGCTTACATCCTCTAGTGGTTAGGAGATGTTATAAGCCACAGTAAGACCTTGTCATCTTTTACAGAAAAAACGTAATTCATGGATTAGCATACCATCCAAACATCCATGTCTATACCAAAGTAACCTACCATAATAATTAGTACTGTTTAAATATCTATATATGTAATTGCCTGTGCTTCATTAGTAGGATTGAAAGGTTATTCCTGAACAAACTGTCAGCCCATGAAAAGAAACAGCCAGAACTGGTCAGAGTCCAAAATGACATCTCCAGAGAAAGTAGACTGTTTTGCTTCTCATCCACCTGTGCCCCTTTTCTAAGCCTAGGGAACAATCTGTGGAAGAGGGGGCATGGTAGAATGTAAGGGCTGTGATTGGGGTGAATGGTGAAACTACAGCAATATAGACTGGACGCTTATTTGATCACCTTGACTGTATATACAAGCCCTTCCAGCTGGATGGTGGTAGCCTTGGGCTGTGTGGGTTTGGGCACAACTGCTTGCAAATTGGTTTTACATGAAGGATGCTTGCACTCAAAACATATTACTTATTGTTAAAAAAATGAAATAAATGAAAGTAAATGTAAAAAAAAAGGAATAAAGTTGCTGCAAGTCTAAATATAATAATGAAAACAGAATTCAAACTGATTATTTAAAGAATAACATACTGTGTCAACAAAGTTTATATCAGAAATATCCATCGGTAACATTACATATGGGAAACAAAAGAACAAAAAGAGCCATTAGAGTAGTTCAATGGAAACTGAAAATACATTTGCTAAATCTAAGCAGAACTTTGCACTTAAAAATTAAGTAGGATGAGGGCTGGAGAGATGGCTCAGTGGTTAAGAATGTAGACTGTTGGGCCTGGAGAGGTGGTCTAGCAGTTAAGAGTTCCAACTGCTCTTGCAGAGGACCTGGGTTCGATCCGCAGCACTCACATGGCGGCTGAGAACCATCTTTAACTCCAGTTCCAGGGGAATCCGATGCCCTCTTCTGACCTCTGCGGCATTGCACGACATGGGTACACAAACCTACATGCTGACAGTACATTCATACACATACGAAAATAAATAAAATTTAAAAAAATCTTAAAAAAAAGAATGTGGACTGCTCTTGCAGAGGACTCAAGTTCAGTTCCCAGCATCCATATTGTATGGCTCACAGTTGTCTGTAAGTCGAGCTTCATCCAGGGGATCTGATGTCCTTTTCTGAGCTCTGCAGTTACCTGTACTCACATGTGCACATACCCTCACACAAATGCACATGTAGACGTGGAACTGAAAACTAAAATAAATCTTAAAATATAATATATAAACATATATAAACATACATATAAACATGCTATCAATTGGACTGATTAACAAGACCCAGTTCTCCCTCAGGCATTGAGCAGGTGTTAAGTATTATTAAAGCATTGTTAAATAATGTTAAAATCACTATTAACATTAATGACAATTCCTTTTCATACCCAGTCCTTCTGATTTTTTTTTTTTTTTTTTTTGTAAATCAGTAAATAGGACAGGGCAATTTGACTTTGTTATTAACAGCTGTTAGGCTCTCTCTCTCTCTCTCTCTCTCTCTCTCTCTCTCTCTCTCTCTCTCTCTCTCTGTGTGTGTGTGTGTGTGTGTGGTTGCTTTACATAAACACCCAAGCTGAATCACCCTATATCATCACTGGCCATTCCGAAACTCCGAGATGCACTACGTCACAATTGTAGCTGCTTGCTGATGAAGCACAGCTGTGGATCTCTAAGTTATAGCCCCAGCCACAACTGTTTCAAAAGTTTGTACTGACTTTGCCTGCAATGACTTCCACATGGGCTATAAGGAGAGTGCTTTCTCTGGTGGCTTAGAAGGACTCTTGTAAATTGTGCTACATGAATAGTGCCATGATTGATATAAACACAATCCTTTGGTTGCATGGTCCACTGTGATTGGTGCAAACATCTCTTCTTTGGGGTATATACATGTTGGCTGTTCAGCTTAGTTTGTAAGCTGGCTGGGAGACACCATCTTGTGCTACCACCTCTGGCATTTCAACATTATAATGGCCCCCAAAAGATTTCTTTTGAATGGTCTTTTCTTGCCTTCTTTTGATATTCATCATTGGCAGAGTGGGCTTAGTCAGCAAGGTGAAGAAAGATGGCCGCATCAGAGACAATGGAGCTGTAATAGCAGAGGCAGAGTTGTGGGGTTGCTAGGAGCCTGGACAGTGGCGGAAGTGGAGCGGAAGGAGCAGGTAGCCAGCAAGTTCTGGCAGTGGGGCTGTGGGAACAGCCAGATGCTGAGATGGAGTCACAAGAAAGGCTGTGGTGGAGGAGGAGGCACGAGGGTAGCAGTAGAACAAACCAGTGGAGAAGGAAGCCACGGGAGCTGGCACGTCAGCAACAGCTGCTCCAGATGTGCCAGACGCAGCCTCACCTGCTGCTGCTCCCGGCCCTCTGCTGCTTCCACATGCTGATGTCAAAAGCCAAGTGATGAAAAAGTTGCCAGAGACCAGCACTGGGAGAATTTCTTTCCACCTGCCCATGATTTCTATCCTGATACAGCAAAATAAAAGGACTCTAGGTAGCTGATTGAGGAGCACACTGAAATCAAGTAAGCACCATTGGATGTAGACAGAAGAGACCAAACGCATTAGGGTATGGAAGGAAAATGGTTTGAACAATCAAGTCAGTAAAAGGACCGCAAGGAAGAGGACAGAGGTATTCTGCATGGTCTTGATTTATCTCTACCAAGTAGCCACTTCACTACCATTGTAGGATCTAATTTTGGTTGTTCTTTAGTCTCAAACTGTAACACTTTCTTAGTGTAAACTTACGGTGTTATTAATCAGAGGAAATGAAAGTTTATGACTGACACACCCATGTGTACAACTATCAATTCTAATTTGACTTCAACAAACTTCTCTCTTATTTTAATCTTGCTGTTAACTAGGATTGAACGTAGGGCAAGCATTCTACCACTGGACTAATACTTAAGCTCTTCCTTATAAAGCACATTTTAATTGTGTTTCTTTTGGATCCTGTGTCCCATGTTAGACCATTTTTAGGACACACTGATTTTCTTGTATCATATGAGAGAAAGTGTCATTTCCATTTTACAGACTATAGCACTCTTTTTTCTGAGTATGGATTTGGGTTGATGTTATTCTAAGCCCAACTAACTTTCTTTCTTTCTTTCTTTCTTTCTTTCTTTCTTTCTTTCTTTCTTTCTTTCTTTCTTTCTTTCTTTCTTTCTTTCTTTCTTTCTTTCTGTATATGAATGTTTTACCTGCACACATGTAAGTGTACCTGTGTTATGCAATACCCACAGAGGCCAGAAGAGGAGGGGGGTCAGATCCTCTGGAACTGGAATTACAGACAGTTGTGAGTTCTGGGAATCCAGTACTTTCCACATTCTATCATATCTGACTCCTTCATGGTAATTTTAGCTGGTTGTAGGAGGGAAGGTAAGTAGAGGTACAGGTTCTGTTGGTTGAAGATGGTCATGGCACATTTCTGACCTTCCTGAAGAACTGGATTCTGGGAGAGAACCATGGCAGCCCATTGAATGAAGGGAAGGAGTGGTAATGTCTCAGACACCACCACAATTGTGCTGATTACTAGGTGTGACTGGTGGGACTACTTCCTTTGTTTTTTTATGCTCTATTTCTTTATTTGTTAAGTACGAATGACAGCATAAATTTCATAGGTAGTTCCAAAATCTCATTAGAGCTATGTAGGTAAAGCATCTGGGAAAATGTTTAGTAATCTTCAGTATTTGTGCATCCTTTTCTTTAAATAAGGATTATTTATTCTTATACAAACTAAGAACTTATCTTAGTACTTATATGTGAAAAGAAATATTATGTATTAAATATCCTTCCTGTTAACCTAGTCCCTTTAATTTTAGCAGAACCTCACCCTCCCCAACATTCCAAAGAACTTTGTGTGTAGGTGATGCTGGGACTATAACTCAGAATGTCCTATATACAGGAAAATGTTCATTACTGAGTGAAATCCTTAGCCATAAAGTATTTCATCTCAACAGTTCCATTTTATTTTTATATTTTATTTCTTTTAACATTTTTTGAATGTTTGTGTATTTCATTCAAAACATCTTAATCATCTTTATACTCCCAACCCCGTCTGTCTCCTCCTATAGGCTCTTCTCACCAGATTTCATGAACTTACATTATATTTCTATCAAATTAACCCAGATTCCCAGTTGGGTCTGTCTGGGGTTAGAATAAGGATGCCTGACCCCATTCTCATCCTTCTGTTTTGTCCACTGAGTCGACTACCTTTTGTCTTCTTTCCTCTAGTAACCATGAACAACTGACACAAATACACAGATATGGCATATTTATGCAAATACAGGTATTTTAGGATTATTCTTTTCTTTTAGTTTCAAATCTCTTAGGGAACAACTTTGCAAGAAAGAAGGGACTAATTTTTCTGGAAATTAGTAACACTAATTCTTTTGTTCTAAAAAAATTGCTATTAATAATGTCCTTCATTTACCAATAGGTATTTCTGAAGCTGAAGTCTATGGCAATTTTGGCAATTTACACTTTAATTTTGATGCTTGCTATTCTAAGAGAATATGATTACCATTATCATTAATAAGTTTTTAATGTCAGCAAAATAATTTGCAAATTCTTATAGATGATGCATAGGTAATACCCTTATCACCAAAAGTGCTTAGTTTTGCTAAGTTAAAACTTATGAAATATACCATATGCTAAGCATTATATGTTTTTGTCCTGAGACCGTTTGCTGGGATTGAGACAGAGGTTTTTTTTTTTTTTTTGCTGTGTGCAAGATATGGAAATTTATATCTTACATCATGATACATTCTACTTCCTTGGCTAAAAATCTCTCATTATCTCTTTTGTAAAATGAGTCTTTGGGCTCTGGAGAACAAAATACAAAATCCTTAGAAAGTATGAATAAAGGCTAAATCTTTCTTTCATGGTCTCCTTAAATGAGGGGAAATGAGTTAGAAAAGATAGGTATCAGCATTTACAAACAGTAGGGTTTCCTAAGGACAAATATGCCTGTACATTCTTGAGAAGATTGTGTTAGGACTCTGGGCACTATTACACTTCAAATAAATTACTGCAAGTAGTTAGTTATTTCAGAGCACATACTATAAAATGATTTTAATTTACTTAGAATACATACAATCACACACATGTATTAGATTACTGTTTTATAGCTTTTAAATGAACATATGTGTGGTTGTGTGGCTGCCCCAGTGAAATGTCTCTTAAATTCATTGCCTAGAGCTCAGGTAAGAGCTCCTTAGGTAAAATGGTTGCTTTGTAGACCTAAGGAGATGAGATTGAAACCCAGGGCTTGGATTAGAAAAGCCACGTGTGTAGTATATGCTTTTATTTCCAGCACTGGGGAGGTAGAGATAGGGAGGGGTTCCCTAGAGCTTTATTGGCCACATAGCCTCTGCTCTTTGCAGGGTGAAAGCCAATGAGAAACTCTGTCTCAAAAAAAACAGGATATATAGCATCAGAGGAACGACAGAAAAAATCATCATCTAGATTCCAGAAGCATGTATGTATATGCATGTGTTTATATTGTGGTCTACACACACACACACACACACACACACACACACACACACACAAATTCATTGCGTAATTGACTCCATGTATGTGCCTTCCTTACAACCTAACCTGTAAGTTGATTTCCATCATCTCCATTATATGGATTAGAAACCTTGGAAAGGCTCTATAATATAATCAGAAGGCCTGCTTCTAGTATGTTCATAGTTTGTTTCTGTGGCTGTTACAAAACATCTTGACCAAAAGCAAGTTAAGGGAAAGGGGATTTATTTAGTTTACAAATCTAATTACAGTTCATTATTGGGGGGCAATCAAGGCCAGAACTTGAGCAACTCTAGACAAGATCAGGGAGAAATGCATGCCTTGTTCTGCCCACTTCCTAGCTCGCCTATGCTCAGCCAATTTTCTTTACTTATACAGTAAAGTTTAACAGTCCAGGGACTGGTTCTTCCCATGGTAGGTCAGGTCTTCACCAATCAATCAATAATCAAGACAAATACCACATAGACACGCCTACAGGCAGACCTAGTCAATTCTAGGCAATTCCTCAACTGAAGCTGTCTTCCAGGAGATTTGAGATTGTGGAAAATTGACATTTAAGACTAAATAGTACAGAATTTCAGGCATATTTTCCACTGGCTCTCCCCTAACAAGCTTGGATATTGAATTTTGGAAAACTTCTTACAGTCAGGCCAGTCATTCCTTCCTCAAATTCTGGGTATGTCAAGAATGTGCAGAGTCTGCATCTTCTCCCTGGATTTTAGGAAACTATAGGAACGTGTTCTGTGGGTCAGTTGGTTTAGAGGCTCATCATGATGTGAAAGTTCCTTTTATTCCTGCACTTCAGTGGGATGTCCACTTTGGATCTATAGATTTTCCGTTTGGTGAAGTATGTTGAGTCAGTTGGTACAGACAAGTATTTTCAATTAGAACATCTATGCAAATCATTACCAAACTCTTCTGTTTTCTTAAAGGCACTATGTCAGTGTAAGTAGTGAATGAAACAAATGTTTGCTTGACAACTGCTTTGTGTAAAGTAGCAGGCAGAGAATATGTAGCTCCTATGTAAGATTCTCTTGTATCTACCCACCAGATGTTCAAGAGTCAATATATTGCTGTCAAAGCAGACTGTTAGAGAAGTAAGGGAGATGAAAGATTGTAATGGGGGTGGTGAATGAGGAAAGTACTGTTATACACATACATACAAATGCTGTTATGAAACTTATCGTTTGTATGCCAATTAAAAATGTTAATAAAACAAATAAAATCAAGTAAAAAATTTAATTCCAAGAAAACTAAAATCTCATAGGATTTGATAGGGTGATGGATGCCCCATTCCTTTAAATAGGTAAGAAATCCCTCCTTGTGCAGAGATTCACAATGGGCCTTAGAGAAGTAAGTTGCAGACAGGTAGTGATGAGTTCCCAAGGTGAGTTCTGGAGGAGGCTCTGCCCAAGCCCAGGCTCCTGGTGAGGGAGGTATGAGAATCAGGGCAGTGGAGACCAAGCCCTATCTGCTCGCGTGTTCCACATATGTGTAGTTACTCAGTTAAAAACTGCACATTGTACTTCCAGATCTTTCAGAATTCTCTGGAATCTGACCCAACCCTAGAACTGATTTTCTTGCTCCTGTCTCTACCTTTCTTCTTGAACATGAGAGCCAGATTCTTTTGTTTGGATTTGGCCTTAAGAATAAAATAGCTTTCTTAGTTACTCCCATTTCTAACTCCCTCCCAACAGACTGACAGACTAAGCATACTGGGATGCTTGTCTGATGAAAGTGGCTTCCAGAATTCTATCCTTCAGCCTTCATGATGTATCGAAGTTTTTCTGTAGATGACGAGGTGGCCTGGAAAGAGATTTCATTCAGATAGAAATGGCTACTTTAAGCCCTTTTAGTTATTTAAGCCTTTGAGAAATGGAATTGCCAGGATAAAGCAGGCTAGACTGTAGAATTCTTCTAGTAGCAGATACATTCATGCAAGGAGGCAATGTAGACTTGTGAGCAGAGGAACTGCTCATATGGAGAAGGTGGGATGAACTGTACTGGGGAGTATATGTGGGGATTAGTAGGAGACTTTTGGAGAGGAAGCAGTAGGCTCCAGAGAGAGCCTGAAGCAGGTAAGATCCAGTAGCCAAGGCAGTGTTGGGAAGAAGGTAGAGAGCAGATGGCAAGGTCCGCAAGTTTCCCTGGAGGCAGATGTCACCATCATGCTTAGGCAAAGGAGATGCTGTCCTACTCAAAGCTGCACTGCAGTGATGCCTTTCTTGCCCCCTGGCTTTCATGGATTTATCCCCATTAGCATCATCAGAAGTAGAGAACATTCTAGAATAGCTGTCGCCTAAAAAATACTTCAATTGAGAGTGCTTTATTCAGAAAGGATTATGAAATTTCTTGGAGTTTCCGAGGAACTGTGGTATAACAAATTGTTTTTTTTTTTCTCCAGTCAATCAGTTTAAGAAGATTAAATTCTTTTTGAGATCATGGTACCTGCTTGGATTTCACTTCAAAGAAAGACCATACCTTTAACTATTTTGCAGTTACAGAGCTCTCCAAGTTTTTTTTTTGAGAAATATAGACTTTGTGATTACTGAACTTGTATAAAAAAGGAGACTGTCACTCAGCTTCAGAAATGAAGAATTGAGATGTGTGTCCTCAATCCTGAGATTCTGCTAAGCCCTCACCACTTTCTTCTACTTTTGTTTAGCTGACTTACCATTTTGTTCACCTTGGGAATTGTCCTTTGAAGAATGTGGGGAGAAAGGAATGGTGTTAGAGTTGGATCAATCAATGTGTGCAGTAGCTCCAGTTTCAGTAAGGGCAGCGCAGAGTGTCAAGCTATTTTGGTAATGAAGGTGGTCAGGCTTGTTTATCTCACCTACTCCTGGGCTAGTTAAGATACAGAGAAAAGGAAACAGACAACTTCGGTCTTCAGGAAGTAAATGAGCAATGAGCAGACCCTTCCTGAGATCATGGCAGAAGTGCTGATGAGATACCCAAGGTAAACAAGTGGGAACTGTAGGTAAACTGCAAAACTTCATCTCAAGATAGATGGAACAAAACCTACATGACTGAATTGGAAGGGAGTGGCATTTTGGACACACATACACACACACACCAAAAAAAAACCCAAAAACAAAACAAAAAAAAACAAACCAGAAGAGAGGCTCAAAGGAGAATGAAAGAGCAGAGCCTATTATGTGGCAAGTGCGGTGGAGACTGCAGAGTTGGGTGACCACAGAAGAAAAAGAGGAAGGGATTTCTGTGGAATCATTCTTTGAAACGAAGCTGTCAGCTTGAGATGAGTGAAGCTTTTCTTGAGGGATAAAGGGTCATGGTGTGTTATAAGACTTGGGCCTGGTTTACATTGTAAGAATCTGATATGGGCTTGGCCAATCTACCCAGGCTGGTCCAGTTTCTGCCCTAGACCTTGTTTTGTCACATAGCAAGTTGTTAGCTCTCTTTATTACTTTTCTTTCAGTTTACACCTTTACTCCATTCCAATCTGGTGTCTGTTCTGCTGAAACTCTGTTAGCTCAGCTCTTGTCAACTCTGCTCTTGTCCTCTTCCTCTTTGCGCCAGGACTGCATGGATTCCTTGCTTCTTTCCGCAGCACTCTCCTCTCAGCCACACACTCCCTCCTTGCTGCTCCAGCCTGTGCTAGCTTGATGCTGCACCTGTTTCTCTTCTTTCTGACTTCCAAGTGAAGCAGGCTCTAGGGCTTTGACTTGGCCACTCTTTTCTTTCACATTAAAATCTTTCAACAAGAGTTCATCTACTACTTGGACTTTCAACTCCATCTGCAGGCTGATAAATCCCAGGCCTGTGTCTCCAGTCCTCACATGTTCATTCAGCTGAAGACACTTCTCTCCCACTGTTCTTTTGACATCCTCTGGCGGATGTTTAAAGACATTGAACTAGAGATCGTGATTTTCCCTTCTCTCTCATATATCTGCCTGCTCAGGATCTTATGAAGGAATATTGGTATCCACGTTGTCACTTAATCCAAACCTGGAGGTGTTTGCCTCAGCTTTGATGCTTGTCTCTCACTCCTCTCTCGCTGGTCGCTCCAGTAGCCAGCTTTAAGACAATACACCTCAAATCCTCCATTTCTCTTGGACTCTACCATAGATGCTCTGGTCCAAATTACCATTCTTTCTTATCTAAACAACTGATTTTTCTGAACTTGTAGGTTTGTTCCTTTCACAAATCATTCATTTCATAGCAGTAAGAATAATGTTTACCTACACAAATTGAGCTGCATAATTTTTCCTTTAAAAGTCTTGCAGCTTATCATCAAACATAGAATAAAATCTCAAATCCCAGACATACCCCTGTCCTCTGGTCTTTCACGATCCATTCTTAGTTAGGTATTTTACCTCAAGACCTCTTACCCAGGCTTTTGCCCCTACAGCTTCAACTATCTGGCTGATTTACCCTGGTTTCTGAAGGGCTAGATTCCTTCATCTTTCAGATCAAATGATGTCTCTTCTGAGGAACCTTCTCCAGTGACGACTCCCTAACAGGATCTTGCAGTTTCCTTCCCTTGTGTCATCCTGTTTGTTTCCTTTCCAGTGCCTGCCATTGTTTGAGATCATCTGGTTTCTTTTTTTTTTTAATTTTATTTATTTCTGTATGTGTATGAATGTACTGTCTGCATGCAAGTCTGTGCACCTGTGTTGTGCAATGCCGCGGAGGTCAGAAGAGGGTGTCGGATTCCCCTGGAACTGGAGTTCTCCTGGAATTGGAGTTTCAGACGGTTCTCAGCCGCCATGTGGATGCTGGGGATCGAACCCGGGTCCTCTGCAAGAGCGGTCGGCGCTCTCAACTGCTAGGCCATCTCTCCAGCCCCATCTGTTTTCTTTTATATTGTTTGCCTTCTTCCATTGGCAAGCACCCTCCTCGAGGAGCAACTCTGGGCTGCCTTGTCTGTGCAGCATCCTCATAGCTAGATTAGGGTGTGCCATAGCATTTTTGATTCATAAATGAATACATATGGATGTCAGGTACACAGCTCCGTGTGACACACTTTTTAAGAGGAAAATGACTCAGAGCTGACTCAGAGCCTGCCCATCGGTGACCTCCTGTTCTAGTCTCTTTCACTCTGCTCTGGGGTGAAGATTACAGTTCTGTTTTGGTTTAAATTATGAGAGTGATGAAACATGTAAAAAATTGCAAGCATGAAGCAGCTCTTTTTTTCTACTGTAGACTGAGCTCTCTAGACATCACCATTGAAATATTGTCCCAATATCAGTCTGTGATGCTGGTGCTCATGAGTTTTTGGTGTATACAAGTCATTTCCTGAGCTCTTTTATGTTGTTCCCCTTGCAGCACATCGCTGTGCTGAAACCTGAGCACAAAACCTGATTTTATAAGAATTTGTATGCTGCATACACCTCTACATGAACTTGTCCCCATAGGAAGATGGTTATCTGAGGAGAGTCCAGTGTTGGTACCTGGGACCTGAAGGAGCCAATGCTCCCTTTGCTACTGAATCATTGTTTTCTGATGTTGGGGGATGGATATCAGTGTTCTCTCTGTAATTCCTTTACTTTCTAGCTGTCAGTATGGGGGGACAGGGGTGGTCATCTGAGAGGTTGATCCCTTCATCCGTGGATATGGTACCCATATCAGTGAAGGTGCTGTTAGGATTCTTGTTCCTTAGCTCCAAACTTACCGAGTTTTGGCCAAGACCTTTTGCTCCTGGACCTTGTCTGTACCTCTTGGATAGCTTTCCAGCTCCCCCACCTTCAGTCATGAGGAGAGATCAATGTTTGTTTAATTTCCAAGATCACCACTGACCTACATATTTATGCTGTTGAATTTTGTTGTACATGGAACAAGTTAAAAGGAGGTAAGGCAGATTACACACAAAATCATTTAAATATTTGAAATACAAGATTTGGGTTAGATAAACAATATGTAAATGCAAAATTAGCACTAAGTTTGTGATGCATCATTTTGTATCATCCCACCTTTGCAGTATTGGCCTGAAATAAAATGAAGTTGCTCTTTTGAGAGAAAATAGGAACAAATTTGCAAAGGAAAAAAGAAAATGCTTATCAATGATGTGTATACCTTGTATCTACTTTTCACCTTCTGTCTCCTTACTAAGCACAGATTACTCTGTTTTTCAGTAGATTTTTAATAGGTAAATGTGAAATTAGGCAAGTGCTTAAGTTGACATATTTCATGCACATTTTATCAGTTATACACATCATAGCTGCTGAGTTTATGTCTGCTGCCACCCTTAATGAAACCTAATTTTAGGTTTATGTAGGCAAATATTTTCACTAAGGGATGCAGAGTTGCTCATATATATAATACAGTGGACCCACAGATGGACAGCTGAAAAGAAGCCATAATGTTGACAGGGTTCCCCATGGGCAAAACACTGAAGGGTGGTGCTGACTATTAATGTGATCATTGACACTAACTGATGAGGCGGCATTTGCAAGTTTGTGCCTGGTTAATGGTTTGTTCTTTCTCTGGTCAAGGGGTAAGTCTGTTCTGTCACCCTCTGAGGGAGAGGTCAAGATAATAGTGCCCTCAGGAATGTGCATTGCTGCCACAGTGATAGGGAATCATTTGATGGGAAGAGTTCTCCCTTATACAGAAGAACGCATTTGGGGTTCTTCACTTTTCCTTGATAATTTCTCTGGAGATTCATCTCCTCTCTTCCAAGCAGCAGCCAAGATGGGAATGTTTTGTTGGAGAGGATCTTTCCCTGTGAACTCTTTTTCCAAGAAGATAAGACATAACCCCGGAAAAGGAGGCATGAATATCTTAGACAAGGGTGTGTGTGTGTAGTGGTGTGTGTGTGTGTGTGTGTGTGTGTGT
>VZQC01007915.1:2754031-2779477 GCA_009823505.1 Rhizomys pruinosus
TTGGGGCATTTGGAACACCTACTAAATGTCTTTGTTAAAGAATTCCTCCTTTACATGTTTTTGAAAAAAAAAATTATTGGAAACTGTCCTTTGGTGGGCATGCACATCTTACAATGTCTTCTTATTCTATAGCATCATTTGTCTATCAGTACCAAGTCTCCGAAGAAGGACTATTCCAGGTCAGTTCCTTCTGCCCCAGAACACATGCCTCAGCATGACAGCCACTCTTACACTCAGTGGACTTTCAAGCTGCTTCCTCTGGCTTCTTAGTGGCTAGTATTTCCTTCTTAGACACTTCACTAGTATCTGCTTCTGAGCTACAGGCTGATCCAGGGAGGGATCATCTGAGCAGATGTCTGTGTTTCTTCATAATGAGTAGGAGACACTCTCCTCTTTGCTGTGAATCTCACCTCTTGTTCTTTGTTCAGGGGCAAGCCCTAAGGCTTTCTCTGTTGCCTATGGATCTTTATTTCATCAGGACCATAAATATTAAAGTCTATATATGCTATTTATCCTGTGGGCATGCTGCAGGCATATGTGGCATGTGTTGCTTATAGCTTTGAATTTCTTCTTAGTCTGTGGATTATACTATTACTCTAGGGGATTGGAGAAATGAATTCTTTCCTATAGATTACTTTTTAAAAAATATTTATTTTTATTGGGGCTGGAGAGATGGCTTAGCAGTTAACAATAGTGGTTGCTCTTGCAGAGGACCTGGTCTTGGTTCCTAGCATCCACATGGCTGCTAACAGCTACTCCTAACTCCTAAATCCAGAGGGATCTTGTGGTGGATGGAATGAGTGTCCCCCATAGGCTGTAAGTATTTAGACATTTGTCTCCAGGAGGAAGTATGTTATTGGGGGCAGGCTTAGTGAGTTTAATAAGCCTCGTGGTCTACAGTTGCTCTCTCTCTGTTTCCTGTGCTCTTTGCGAGATGTGACCCTTGGCTTGCTGCTCCAGATCCAGCCACCATGCCTCCCACCACAATGGACTCTAATTCCCTGGAATCATCAATCGTAAGCTCAAATAAACTCTTCCTTTTATAAGTTTTTTGGTCATGGTGTTTTATCACAGGAACAGAAAAGTGACTACTACAGTAATTTGATACCAGAGAGTGGGCTGTTGGCTGCGAAGAACCTGACCATGTGGATGTTTGGAGAAATGTGGAAGACTTTGGAACTTTGAGCTAGAAAGGCTGTTGACTACTGTAAGCAGAGCTTAAGGGGCCATTTTAGTAGAAGCCTGGAAGAAAGCATGGCTGCAAAGAATGTAGTTCCAGAGGAAAATAAAGACTTAGGCAGCAACTGGGATATTTTGATAAAGAGTCTGGCAGCAGTTTGCCCACAGCCCAAATGCTTGCCTGATGCTAAGTTGAAAAGCAATGGACTAATGTCTTTGGTGAGATATTTCAAAACAGCCTAATGTAGAAATGGTGGCATGGCTTTTAATGGTGAATATTATACAGATGTACAGTGAAAAAGAGCAAAATGGGCAGAAGGCGAAATGCAAAATGTACAGTTAGGATCTGAAAGTTACACTAGGAATATTAAAGGTGGGGGCCAAGGCATGTGAAAGGAGAGGCTCCCTTTCATAAGAGACTAAAGTGATAAAGGGAAGCAGGGCCCGGAGATTTACAAGTAAACAAACAGAAATAGCACCTCCAGGGCAAGGACCACACGCAGCTAATCCTCCTACAAGTCCAGGGCAGAAGGAAAATTTGCAATGTGGTTAAAGTAGGAGAGATTCCATCCCAAACTTGCCAAGCCAGATTCGCCAATTTCTTCATGTTGCGTGCTGCTCTTAAGAGCATTGAAGTTTGCAAGAGTGAAGGGTCATCAGTTCTTCCTCCATGGTTTCAGAGAGCTGCCAGGGTCAGGCAGAGTGCTGCAGGGGGGTCCCTGAATAAAGAAGCCCTGATTAGGGTCATTGCATGAAGCTGTGAATGTGCAGCCTGGTTGACAGCGGAATCCCAAGAGGACATTTTAGATGCCAGAGCTGTGAGATGATTTGCCAAGGAGAGCTGCATACCAGGGAGGTGGTACCAGCTAAGAAAGAGATGTATGGTTCAAGCAAAGCTGGAAGAGCTGAGCCCATCTAAGCCCTTTGGAACCAAATCCCAGAAGTTGTACATGGAGCTACTGGACGTGGTTTTTGCCCTGCTGGTTTCAGTCTTGTTTTGGGTCCAGTATTTCCTCACTATGCCTCTTATTCTCCCTTTTGGAATGGAATGTGTATTCAGTTCCACTGTACGTTGGGAGTTTGTAATTTGCCTTTTGATTTTACAGGAGCTTACAGTTAGGAGATTGGCCTGAGTCTCAGAAGAGACTTTGGACTGTAGACTTTTGAATGGCATTGAAACTGGTAAAGACTATGGGGACTTTTAAGGTTGGACTAAATGCATTTTGCATTTTATATGGTCAGGAGCCTATGGGGGCCAGGGAGTGCAATGTGGTGGTTTGAATAAGTGTCCCCCATAGGCTGTAAGTATTCAGACATTTGTCTCCAGTTGGTGGCACTGTTTTTGGAGGTCTTAGAAGGTGTGGCTATGCTAGAGGAAGTACGTTATTGGGGGCAGGCTTAGTGAGTTTAACAAGCCTCGTGATCTACAGTTGCTCTCTCTCTGCTTCCCGAGCTCTTTGCGAGATGTGACCCTCGGCTTGCTGCTCCAGATCCAGCTGCCATGCCTCCCGCCACAGTGGACTCTAATTCCCTGGAACCGTCAATCGTAAGCTCAAATAAACTCTTCCTTTTATAAGTTCTTTGGTCATTCTTTTATCACAGCAACAGAAAAGTGACTAATACAGAGCTGATGCCCTTTTCTTCCCTCCAAAGACACTGCACATTCATGCTGAACTTACATATATGTAGACAAAACACTGATACACATAAAATAAAAATAATTAAAATTTAAAGTTTTATTTTTGTTTTTGTGTCACTGTGAGTATATGTGCAAGTAAGTACAGGTGCACTTGGAGGTCAGAGGCATTGGCTGTCCTGGAAGTGGAGTTATAGGCAGTTGTGAGCCACCTAGCATGGGGTCTGGGAACTGAATTTGAGTCTTCTAGAAGAGCAATATGTGCTCTTGACTACTGAGCCATCACTCCAGCCCTGAAGATTCTCAGTCAAGATTCTCATTAATCTGTGAATATCTTATGGTCATCTTTGTATTTTGATAAATAGAAACAAAAGCCATATCAAAAAGAAAATACACTATGATTATCACTGCTGGTAAAGATGGGCTGGATGATAGAGTTTTGGCCTATCATTTTCTCCTACATTGAACTTGTTCTCTGTGCAGAGAAGTTAGCTTGGAGGGATGCATTCTAGTTGAGGACTTGAAGGTCCTGAAAATCATTGACTACCTGCAAAAATATTTCCCATGAATATTCTTAGAAGTTTTATTTATAATTGATAAAACATGGAAGCAACCAAAATTTCTTACAGTAGGTGAGTAGATAAATGGTGGTATGCCCATATGGTGCAATTTCACTTGATACTGTCAAGAAATGTATTCTAAAGCCAGGAAAATACAGAGGAAAGACATCCTATTAGGTGATGGAAGTCTATCAGTAGTTTACCTGTTGCATAATTCCAACCATATGACCTTTTAAGGAAGGCAAATATTATGGATATAGTAAAATTCTCCATATTTACCAAGGTTAGTGGAGAGAGAGGTGAGAAGTGAATCATGAGGGACTTTTGGGCAGTGAAAGCATTTTGTACAGTGGCATAAATGGCAGGTGCCTAGATCACTGTAGCCTTGTCCAAGCCCATAGAATATACACCCCCCCATAGTGACCTCTCAAGTAAGCTGTGGATGGAAGGTGAAAATGGTATGACTTGATGTTGATTCATCGGTTGCAACAAATGCTTTGGAGGGAGATTTTGAGAGAGGTGGACTGCCTGGGACAGGGAATATGGGAGCTGTAAGCACTTTCTACTCACTTTAGTGTGAACCAAAACTGTTCTAAAATGAAATCAGTTACAGAGCAAAATCATATCTGCTCAGCTCCCAGCTTTAGTATAGAGCCAGTCATCCAACTAGCTGCTAGGGATAGGGAAGTTGGTGATTCATAGTCAAGTTACTTCCTGGAAATTATTGCCCTTGGCCAAAGGAAGCTTAGTCACCTAATGTTATACCCATTTTAGGGTCAGGCCCCGTTCAAGACTGACCACTGTGAGGACACAAACTATGAGCCTCTTCTTGTAGGTTGGGGACAGTTTGAAGAATATCTCAACATCATGGCTCCTCATGGAACTGCCATTAGTCATTAAAAAGTATTAAATTTGAGTCTTTGAGAATTTTATACAACATTTTGATCATATTCGTACCCCTCCCTGTCTCATCTCAGATTTCTCCACCTCCCTACTCTCTACCTATGGAGAGGCCTATGGAGTCCAGTTTGTGTTCTCCAAATACTCTCAGGGTGTGTGGGCTGGTTCCCCAGAGCATTGTCTTTTCTGTCTACAGCTGTGTTGCACTTCAACTTCTCCCAGTATTCAAGTCGGTTCCATTTGCTTCCTTCCATGTTGTTCCTGAGAACATTTATGGAAAATTTGTGTAGGAAGCTTTTTTTATGCTGAACAGGGACCACACAGCCCTGCAAAGGGGGATGGGAACACAGCACCCGCTTTTCGGACACTGTGGGGGAGCCAGCCTCTTGGCTCAGGGACTAGCTGGCTACTTCCTGTAGCCAAGCCTAAGTGGTAAATCCAACTTAGGCTCTTAGCCTGGACCCACAAAACACGTGTTCCACTCTTGGCTGTGACTGCTCACCTGCCCAGAGCATGGACAGGAATTCCAGGCTGATGGCTGATCGCCTCCCTTCAGCCAATACCCACTCACAACACCAGCTACCCAGATTGGTGATCTGCAAAGGAATCTCTTTCCAATCCATTGGCCACCTGAATGAAATGCAGGCCTACCTTAGCCTGTATGCATGCAATAATTAATAAAAAATAATGGCCAGGAATTCCATGATGATGTTACTATGAAATTCAAATTTACTCCTTGCCACAGCTTGCTTTTATAAACCAAATGATGTCAGTTCCCAGGACCAATCATAAGCCCCCCAAATCCACGCCACTGCACACCTTGCCCCACCCAGCATCACACACCTAGGCCATTGCTCCTCCTAGGGGCGGGGCCAGACCCTCAGCCACATGGAGCCCTGAGGCATGCTACGAATTTTCATTTAGGAAAAATTCCATCTGGAAGTCTAACCTAAGACAAGTGAGGAGTTGTTCAGTGAGGCAGATAAGAAACTATGTTTTAGTGAGACATCACATCCTAGTCAGCCCTGAACAGGAAAAATTGTGGGCCCTGGTGTGCTACTGTAGTTAAATAACAGTTAAAGCTTTCACCAGTGTTGAACTGGGATAAAATAACATTTAAGGAAATGCACTAGCAGGTATTATGTCTCAGGCACCCATGATGCTGCAGGGCAATAGTGACCATGAGTGTTAATAACAAACTGGAGGAAGGCAATGTAAGGGAGGCCATTTCTCTTCTTTCTGATGCTGTGATGTAATACTTGAAAGTAACTAAAAGGAGGAGATACTTATTTTGGTTCATAGTTTCAAAAGTTCTGGTTTATGGAAGAGAGCTGCTTACCTTAAGGAAGCTAGAAAGAAGAGGAGAAGGAGGAGGAGGAGAAGGAGGAGGAGGAGGAGGAGGAGGAGGAGGAGGAGAAGGAGAGAGAGGAGACAAGATCTGTCCTTCAATGGCAAGTCCCCAAGTGTGGCCCCTCTTCTTTCCCTTCTATCTTCCTTCTATTTTATTTTTTTTTTTTTTGTCTTTTTGAGACAGGGTCTCCCTGTAGCCCCAGCTATCCTGGAACTCACTCTGTAGACCAGGCTGGCCTTGAACTCCCAAAGATCTGCCTGCCTCTGCCTCTCGAGTGCTAAGATTAAAGGCGTGCACCACTTCCTTCTATCTTTTAATTTCCATCATCTCTCAATAACATTATCAAATTATGAATCCATCCGTTGATGGATTATTCCATTGATTAGATCAAATATTTCATAATCTAATCACATGTTAATGATTAGATGTACCACCTAGGGATTGAATGTTACATGCAGAAGCCTTTTGGGGAACATGATATATCTAAACCACAAGTGCAAAGAGAAGCCATACTAGATGTGAACTATGAAGTCAGGAGAGAGAGTCCCATTAGTTAAAGCAAATGGCCAAGATAAGCTGGCAGGGCCTGAGACTTAATTATAATAGTGATGTAATGGGGTTATTTCACCAGAGAAGACCACTTAGACATAAAATGAAGCCAATAGAAAGTCTTTAGTCAGGTGACAACTATGCAGTGGATATTTATTCAGTCATGGGTGTGTAGCCCCAAGTTACAGTTGGGAGGTGTTTTTTATAGGAAAAATCATATCCAGGGGTGAAAATTTTAAGTTTCCAGGCTTAGGGATGGTAAGCTCCTCTAACAATTCCTATTCTCTAAAAGCTAGTTGAGCACAAATACAGAAGCCATGCAGAATGGGTTAGTTTCTAAGCAACCAGGCACACACTGACCTGTTCTTAAAACTCTTGCCCCAGTTCAGTTGAATTAAAATTTTTTATTCCCATACTTTGAGTTAAGTTTTAACTTTTGAGCTCAGCTGGGGCTCATAATATGGTGTAGTTATGGGCGATCTTGAGGTCCCTCACCACAGTGATACACCTACAAACATTTTATTCTCAATCCTAGAAACTCCTAGACTTAAGTCAGGCTCTGGTTAGGAAAAGGATGATGATATCTGAGTTAATACACTTGAACATATTGAAAGCTCAGATTTTCCTGAAACCTCTGGTTATGAAAAAATATATAACTCATCTCTGTTGAAGGTTAGTGGTCCACCTGCTTAATACAATGCATTTTCTTCTTGCTATGCTTCTGTATCTTCTCTTCTACCACTAACTATTATAGCATGACCCAATGTGGAAATGTTGGGCCTGCTGAAGGCTCAAGGAACTTGTAAAAGAGCTGTAGGATCTACCCATTGTATGTATCTTTCTATACATTCTATCTATCTATCTATCTATCTATCTATCTATCTATCTATCTATCTATCATCAAATTATCTATCACCTATCAAATTATCTATCAATTATCAATTGTATATCTATCTATTATCTATCTATCATCTATCCATCTATCTATCTATCTATCTATCTATCTATCTACCTACCTATATATAGAGTAGGAAATAAAACTAGAAATGGGAGAGTTAGTTGTCTCAGAATGAGCCTCCCATGGTAGGAGAATTAACATTCCTTTATGGTCTGTAGAAAGTGGTGTAGAAACACTACTAGAATGGCTCCTGGGAGCTTGGGAAAAGTAAGGCCCATACTAAGTGAATCAGAGTCACTGTGGCAGAAGTAGAAGGGTTAAAAAGGCTCAGAGAAATGGACATGCTAAAGTGAATAAACCATACAAAGGCTAGAAAATGACGAGTTATCTGTGCTCTACAGTGAGCTCAGAAGGGAGTGCAGGTAAGAAAGCAATTAGGATTGTGCTCTTAAGAGGAGATCACACCAGTAAGAAGCTTAATAGTCATTGTTCCTTTTAATCCAGGACTGATGGCAGGAGATACTCTTACAAAAATGAGAACCCCTTGATAATGTGGCAGATTCCTCAAATAAAGGTGACCAACTGGTAGCATATCTCTAACAGAGACAATTTTACATAATGGCAAGGTTGCGGTGGCAGGCAGGAGGCCCTGACTCATGGAGACCTAAGAACATGCTAGTTCTAATAAACAAAGTAGATGATCAGCAATCAAAGGTATTACTCAGTCTATAATTAAAAACATGTAAGGATGGATGATCAGAAGGCATACATTAACTTCCTCCCACTGAAAACCAGATTTCATCAACCCTTTCCCAGTCTCCTAGCTGAGTTCATTTGTAAACTCAGAACCCACTGACTGAAGGATAGGCCCATTCTCTAACAAGAACATGCAATACCACATAAAAGACATACCAGAGCAATTCTTTTATTAAAGGGATCTTTCATCATTTACTTAGATATCTATACACCAAAGGGATACTCTGAGCCAAAGAAATGACTCAGACATTTGAGGACTCCTGAATACATGCACAACTTGAAATTGATAGTAGAAGATCTGATATCACAGTCTCTTCCTAAAAATGTGTGCATAAGGGATGTGGATGCCTATGATAAACCAAATGCCCATGGTCCTGATCCATGTCTGGATCATGGCAGATACAGTGGGTCTGTGCATCCATGTGTTATCATTGTCATAATCCTTAAACATTGGAATGGAAGTGCTTGATAGGTGGAAGAAAATTTATATTAGTTCCTTGATCTGCAAAGTTTTAAAAAGGGCAAATTGAAAACCTCTGAAACTCCCTTCTTCCCAAGAGCAATAACAAAAACAAAACAAAACAAACTCTAAGACATTTCTGGAGGAATGACAATGGTTAAAATCACCCCAAAGGACAACTAGGATGCACAAATCATATCCTTTATCCCATCCTCATGAAGAACCTGTATGACCCTACAGAAGATAGGTCCTGGAGGACTTGACTCAGCAGCCTTGATGGCAGCTGCTGTGCCAGATATCACACCTAGTCTTGGTGAAAAGATGGGTAGCCATTATTTGAAGACTGTTCTTCCCTCTCAGTGAGAACCAGAAATAGTTTGCTTTCACATGGGTCATGGAAAAGTCAATCTTCATGGATGCTCTATGAGGCTATGCTACACTCCCATTCCCTTCACACTATAAAGTAATTTTCAGAGACATTGGATGTCAAGCTCTTTCATGATTTTTATACATTTTTAATTGTATTTTTAATGTCAAATTTTGATTATTTATTGATCTTGTATTGTCTAAACTTGTTATCTCAATTGAATAGTGAGAATACTAGAGCTGTCTTTTTCGTAAATTTCTTGGGAATCACATACTCTTTGCAATCTCTGTGTTTTATTTCCTTCTCTTATTTTCATGACTATGATCTCATTGCATTATCTCTTCATAAATAGAAGTGGTGTCTTTGGATATCTTTGCTTTCTGTTTGGTGTGAGAAGTTATTCTTTTCATTGCTATTAGCTCTAATGTTACTTGTAGATGTTTTTTTATTTTTAAAAAAATTTTAAAATTAATTTTCATTTATTTCTGTATGTGTATGAATGTACTGTCTGCATGCAAGTCTGTGCACCCATGTCGTGCAATGCCGCGGAGGTCAGAAGAGGGTGTCCGATTCCCCTGGAACTGGAGTTCTCCTGGAATTGGAGTTTCAGACGGTTCTCTGCCGCCATGTGGGTGCTGGGGATCGAACCCAGGTGCTCTGCAAGAGCGGTTGGCGCTCTTAACCGCTAGGCCATCTCTCCAGCCCCACTTGTAGATGACATATGTCATAGATTTTTTTGTAGATGACATATGTAATAGATTACAAAGTTCCTTTCTAGTTCTCTCAGAGTTTCATGAATGAATGCTGAATTTGGTTAAAAAGGTTTTGGCATCTACTGAGGATGGTCAAATGATGTTATTTTGTTAAAAAATCCTCATTGACAAAGTTGATTGTATTGCAGACTTTCTAATGCTAATCCTACATGATCTTTAAAAAAATACCTCTTAATTATCACTATTTATTGTGATTTGAATGTGAAATGTCCTGCGCAGGTTTATATGTTTGATCTCTTGATCCTGTTGTCAAAAGAAATAGTTCTTTTCTCAAAGGAATAAAAGAGATGATTTATTCTGAAGCCAAATATGAGTGACCATGACCTGGACAATACATTAAGGTTTCCCCAAATACCATGTTCCAGGGAAGCAGCAATTTCATGAACTTTTCATAGTAACAGAACAAAGAAGGTCATAAATCAAGACCCTTTTCAAGCACACCCTTGGTACATTCCATAAATGGGTGCAGCAAAGCAGAGGGAATTCTGCTATAGGTCCCAGAAGATATCTGATGACATTCTTAGTTGTTTGGTTGGTGGAAACTAAGACTATGTTAAGCTTACATTTTAAAGGTTTTTATCTGTTAGCTGAAGGATGTTAGGTGAGACACAGGGGTGCAAAAAGAATGGCTGCTTAAACTAAGGAAAATTACAAATAGGCTCTGGACCTGCAACATTCCAAACTGTCCACAATCATTGAATGCTGACCAGCCTCACAGAAGTTTCAGTTGAAGATGCATCTTATTTATTTATTTATTTATTTATTTATTTATTTATTTATCTATTTATTTATTGAGAACTTTTAGCCACAGTCTCCAGGTGGTGATGCTGTTCTGGGAGGTTTGGTAGATGAGTCCTTACTGGTAGAGGTGAATCACTAGTGACTGGCATTGAAAGTTACCTTCAGTTCTGGCTTGTCTTCCTGGTTGGTCAAATATGAACAGTTCCTGTACCATCTGCTCCCAGTGTCTCAAACTGTGCTCTTCCTGCCACCATGCCTTCCCTGCTATGACAAATTGAAGTCCTCTAAAACTGTGAGCCAGCACAAATCATTCTCCTCTTAAGTTGCTTTGGTCAGGAATTTTAATACATCAGGGAGAAAGGAATCAATACATAACTTATTATTTTATAATATTTTTTTATTCTTTTTGTCAATATTTGTTAAGAATTTTGTTTTGCAATTTACAGTTAAAATGTGAATTTCTACATGTGTTTTGGAATTAACCTATAGTTTATTTTCAGAATTTGTAATTTTGATTTATGTGTGGAGTATATACATGCATATTTTGGAATAATATAAAATTAACGAGAACAAATAGAGAAAAACCTATTCAAAGAACTGACCTAAACAGTAAACCTGTGCACAGAAAGGGTTATAAAAGACTGAGAAAAAGATACAAGACAGGACTTAACATGTATGACAGAATCCATGAGCTCTGGCGGGGAGTGGGGGGCATGAGTGGGGGGTCATGAGGGGGGGCATGGATGGGGGAATGAGTCTAAATTTGATTAAGAAATGTATGAAATGCACTCAATAAAAATTAAGCCGGGCGTGGTGGCGCACGCCTTTAATCCTAGCACTTGGGAGGCAGAGGCAGGCGGATCTTTGTGAGTTCAAGGCCAGCCTGGTCTACAAGGTGAATTTCAGGACAGCTGGGGCTACAGGGAGACCCTGTCTTGAAAAGACCAAAAAAAATTAACTTAAAAAAATAATTTTGTTTTCATTTTGCTCATAATAGATATTGGTTTGTAGTTTTTCTGTGTTATAATCCCTTGAGTTTTGTCACAGTGTAATGCAGGCCAGCACAGAGAGCTCTATGTAGAACCCCACCTCACAAATTTTCGGGAAAACTTAGTGTTTTGGTTCATTTTTTAAGTAAAATTTCAAATCCATCATCCTAAAAGGTCTTGATATTCCTGTGTTATCCTTTTATTATCTGTTAAATCTGTAGTAACTTCCCCTGCTCATTCCTGACAATGGAAGGCAATAGAACAGGGTAGGGTTGCCCCTTGGTGAGTGCAAAGCTGGTAAGCACAAAAAGGAAGACAAATAGGCTTAACATTTGCTGCAAGGAGAGTTAGGTTACATAACAATTTCTCAGAACCAAAAAAAAGGGGGCTTTTTTCCTGGGGAAGGAAGGAATTTATGCACATTAAAAAGACTGATCATAATATGGAGAAGTGTTCAGGCTCCTGAATATGCTCAGTTGGAAATCATGTTTCTTCATACAGAAATGGTCATTCAGAAATGGCAGATGTGAATGACCCCTGAGGAAAGAATTTAGCATTATAATGAGATGACTATTGGTGGAGTAACCTCTAATAAGGTTACCTGCAAGAATGACTTGGGGTGACTTACTTTTGGATTTGGGCTGGTTCCATGTGGTTTTTCTCTTGAAGACCTTATCTGAAACTAAATAAAACTGGATGAGACAGAACAGGACCTTACCGGACCCCACCATGCCTAACAGTACCAAACCAAACCACACCAAAGCTAGGGAAACTATGCCAATCCATGTTAAAGGCATGTTGACAGCTATTTACAGGGACCACCCTTTTGTGCTCTGAGTCAGGAGTCCTGGGGTTCTGCACAGTCAGCAGCAGTTCCCACTGCAGCTTTGCCAGTCCTGTCAGCCTATAAGGAGTCAGTCAGATTTGGTCACACCGACTGGCCATACATACATACAACTAGAACCTCATTCTGCTTTATATCTTATACTGCTTTATCCAGTTATATTTGTCATCATTTTGATTATTTTGAGTTTAATTTGCTTCTCTTCTTCTGTCTTTTAATTTTCGATCAGTATCTGCTATTGTAATATAACTCAATGCAGTACATTTTCTTTAAGTACTGCCTGAATTTTATTTCATGCATTTTGATGTGTCATGTTTTCACTTCTTTAGTTCAAAATACATAATTATTTTGAATTTTATTCAAGCATTTGATGATTTCTCTTAATATATTTCTGCCATTAATTTCCAGCTTTCTTCTGATGTAGCCAATAAATGTATACTATTTCAAGCATTTTACATTTACCAAATGTTGTTTTATGACTTACAGTATAGTGTACCCTAGTATTTATTCCATGTACACTTGACAGAGAGTATGTATTCTGCCTTTGTTTGTTTTACTGAGTGGGTATAATTATCAATTGGTTTTGTTTAGGGTTTTTTTTGTGCTCACTGACTTCTGTTTGCTTGTTCCATCAATGACTAAAAGAAGCTGTTGGATTTATTTCTGCTTTTAGTTATATCCATTTTAGCTTCATATGTTGATAATTCCTATTGTTAGGCATTAATACTTAGAATTATTATATCCTCTTTATTTTCAAATAATCCTTATTTTCCCCAAATTGATGTTTGCTTTAAAATTACTGTCTCTGATTTAATATAGTCACTCCAGCTTTTCTTTATTTTTAACTTTGTGTGAGACATGGGAGAGGGATAGAGATGGGGTTTTTTTTTGTGTGTGTGTGTGTGTGTGTGTGTGTGTGTGTGTATGTGTATTCAGCAAAATATGTGGACATCAGATTTCTATTAAGTTTGAGAAGCCTTTGGTTTGCTTTGTGGTCTAGGAATTGAACCTAGTAACCAGTACGTCCTAGCAAAGTGCTATACCACCTAGCTACATTCTCAGTAAACCTGTGCCTTTAGTGTTATATTAAACAATAGGCATTTAATGTGATCATTTCTGATGGACTTTGACTGAACCATTTCTATATTGTTTCACTATTTGTACTGCCTGACTTTGCTCCATTTTTTGCATCTGCCTGCCTTCTCTAGGACTATGTATTTTTAAAAGTCTCTTTAATTTTTCATTTTGGATTTGATCCTCATCTTTTGCCTTTTATAGTTGCTTCCTGTGAGTGTGCAGTGTGCACAGTCTGTGTCAGAGGGACATTTTATAAGGTTTAAATCCTCACGGGAGCACAGTTCTATTTCTCCTTTGCAGGATTTTTCATTGGCCTGGTGATATATTTCATTTTTACATATGTTACAAACCCTTAATATATCATGACCTTTTCTTTGCTTTTATCTTTTAAAGACACTTTAAAATAAAATTTATATTTAGCCACATGTTTCATATTTCTAGCGTTGCATCTTGAATAAATGAACATTTCTAAAAAGCCATTGTCCTTTTGCTTAAAGTCCTTACTCAAATTTCCTGTGCTGGCTTGCTGGCAATGGCTCTTAGATGTCATGTATCTAAAAGAGTTATTATTTCACACTAGCGTTCGAAAAATACTTTTGCTGGATATGGAATTCTAGGTTGACAGCTTCTTCCCTGCGGTAACTTTAAACACATTTCTTTGTTCCTTACTGGTTTGTATTGTTTCTGTTGGGAAGGCTGCTGCTTGCTTATCTTCATTCCAGTGTACAAAAATACTTTTCCATCCTCTGACTACTCGTATGCCCTCACGTTGTCCAGAGCATCCAGCAACTTGATAATGATGGGGATGGGTGCATTTTCTTCATGTTTGTGAGGCTCATTGCATTTCTTGGCTCTGGTTTATTTTTCTTCAAATGTGTGCATTCTGGCCATTTTTTCTTTAGTCTTTTATATTTTCTTTTCTTTGACACCTTTTCTCCTCTGCTTCTTACAATGTTCAGCTACACATTTGTTAGGTCTTTAAGTGTTATGTCATAGTTTGTCAATGATTTTTCTTTCAATCTATTGGCCTCTTTGTCTTTCATTTTGACAGGTATCTATCTATCTATCTATCATCTATCTATCTATCATCTATCAATAATCTATCATCTATCATCTATCTATCTATCTATCTATCTATTATCTATCTATCTATCTATCTATCTATCTATCTATCTATCTATCTATCATCTACTCTATCCCTCCCTGTACCATCAAAGTTCCTAATCATGAAGGCTCTGTAGTATAGAATTTGTTTTTAATTCATTTAATGAATTTTAATTATTTTAAAATTTATTTTAAATCTCAGACATTGTACTTTTCATTTCTAAAAGTGTTACTTGGGATTGTCTAGTCTTTCATTTTTTTCCTTATCAGGCCACTGTGTTTTGTTCCCTGGATTACAGGACTATGGATATAGACATGCTAATTTCTTTGTCTACTGATGTCTATCATGTATATAATTTAGGGATTAGCCGCCTTGAACTCACAAAGATCCGCCTGCCTCTGCCTCCCAAGTGCTAGGATTAAAGGCATGCGCCACCACACTTGGTTGTTCAAGGCCAGCCTGGTCTACAGAGTGAGCTCCAGGCTACAGGGAGACCCTGTCTTGAAAAGACAAAAAAAAAATTTAGGGATTATTTCTGTGGATTGAGTTTTTCTCCTTGCTATGGGTTTCTTTTTCAGAGTTATTCACTACCCTAATTTGTAATGGGGGCTATAGATTATGAATTTTGTAATACAGTGTGCTGAATTTCAAAGGGATTAAAAGTATTGTTTTTGCTTTTTTTCTTTTTCTAGGACACAGTTAAGTTACATGAGAACATTCATTTGGATGCTGCATTTAAGATTTACTGGCTAGAACCTGAGAAACATTTACTCTAGGGTAAATCTGGCCCAGGGTAGAAACAATAGGCTTCTCAAGTCTTCAAGCCTCAGTTCAGTTAAGAGGCCTTTCCACCAGCAGGGACACAGCCCCTTTTGTCTTCTGTGAGTCTGAGGGGTTGCTGAGCAAGCCCTTTCTGATGAGTTCTCCAGAGACTCAGTCACTTCTTTATGTGCATGTTCAGGTCAGGCTCTGCTGCTACTCAAAGCTACTTGGCAGGTCTTTGGATCTCTCTGCCTCTGATTCTGTCTCTGTCTCTCTGTCTCTCTCTCTGCCTCATGGGTGCTAGCCACATTGGCCCCCTCTATTTGTCACTCATGGAACCTTATGATTCACTTTGGTTTTCCCTCCTCTTCCTTATGAATCCTCTTGGGACTGAAAATTGGGTGGCTGTAGGATTTGCTTATTTTTTCCAAGTATTGAAAACTGTTACTTTACCTATTTTTTGTACAGTTTTCTAATGATTTAAAGCTTGGAAATAAATTTAGTTTTGCTACTCAGTCAAGGCTAAAAGTAGATACTCTTTTAATGAGTGAATGAAGGAGTGAATAAATAAAAGACAGAATCTCTGTATTTGACCTAGACAGTCCTGGAACTTTCTCTTCTTCTCCTGCCTCTCAAGTGCTAGACTTACAGGCCTATGCTACTGTGTCGATCTCATTTAACTTTACTTTCTTGCTCATACTTATTCAGTGTGACATTTTATGCTAAATGCCCTATAGATGAGAAAGAAGTTGCCTTGGCTGTGGTCACTGAACCTAATCAAAGCCTTTAAGTGGTCTGCACAATGAAGACCATACTGGATCTTCAGGTAACAAAGTTGGATATCTTTTGCTTAGTTTTTGCCCTTAAACAATCAATGGAAACATCCTGACAAGGACTTGGACAGGGAGAGGTGTCAGCTGAAGGAAGAAGGGCCTAAAAGCTTTAGTGGAGGTAGACAATGGTGGAGACCACTTTGGGGGCTCTGAAATAGAGACCACAATTTATTATATCAACTATGAAGGTCTTGGATATCTTAAAACATGAGAAAGAATGAGGAAAATGAGACAGGATGGAAAGTAAAGACAGTGGAGGATATGTTTAGAGCTTGTTACCACTGTAATTTTCACTCAGTCTTAAGAGGCTTTCTGAATAACTAGTTAGAAATTACTTCAGACTACCTTCCTGAGGGAGAAGGAAATTGAAATATTTCTGAGAAAGTGCTGGCTTCTGTTTCAGGTTGATAGTTGCCATGGGCACATTCAATTTTTAGGACTTTCCTGGAGCCCTGCCCAAGGCTGAGCCCTATCCTTGGTACAGGGAAGAGCCACCAGCAGAGGCAGAAAGAGGCAGAGAGAGAGAGAGAGAGAGAGAGAGAGAGAGAGAGAGAGAGAGAGATCTCACCAGGCTCAAGGTCAATAGGAAAAACATTTGTATAATACAATTTGCTTATTTGGTTCATATCCCTTCTCCACTATCTTAAGGATTATGGAGGAAGAAAGTTTCATCCCTAATCTCTGAGTGGGCTTCATTCTCTCAAAATTTCACATGTATTTGTATTAGGATGGTAAATAAAGCAAAAAAAAAAACACTAAGTAAACAAGTAAGCAATCCTCACAGACTTAATTTGAAATGTCCTCATTTAGAGGATAGAAGGAGGACAATATCTTAATTATTTTGAAAATGTTTTCTCTGCATTTAGAGTGAAATTTTCCTCCTTCTTCGATGTCCATGACTCATTTATAGTAAAGAGCTGGAAGCAACCCAGTTGTCCCTCAACTGATGAGTAGATAATGAAAATGTGGTCCATTTACACAATGGAGTTCTATGCAGAGGTAAGAAAGACAACATCATGTTATTAGCTACTTGTTAACTTTTCTTTGTTCTGGCTGGGATGATTTTTTTCTTCACCTTGTCTTTAAGCTGAGATATTCTGTCTTCTTACCTCTATCCATTCTACTGCTGGGGCTCTCCACAGAGCTTTTTATCTGACTTATGGTATCAATCCTTGATGATTTACAAAGTATTCTGATAAAGACAATCACTCCTTGCATTCATCTCCCTTTCAGTTCACAAAGTACCTTCACCTGCATCCCAGCATTCTGCAGATGTTTGCTGAACTGCTCAATTAAGGATTCAGGGCAGGCATCTAGAACCATCAGATTTACTTAGAGACCTTGCCTAATGAAGATGTTTGCTCTTGGCTGAGTCTGAAGATAAAACTATGTATTTAATTTTCAAGGTCAGTTGCTTAGGCCTTCCTCAAGAATGGGCTGACTCCATGCTTCCTTGAACATTTCAGATTTGCAAATATACTAAATCTATCAATCTGTGACCTATCAACAGTCTGGAGACACAGAAATGAAGCTATTGAGAGATGTTTTGGAGTGCTTTCTGTTCAGAAAACTGCTGTGGCTTAATGCAGATTTTATTGACTCCTGGACCATGGCCAGATAGGCTGGCTTTCTAACCTAGCCCCAGTAGAGCTTGTAACACCACTTAATGACATATATATCAGCTTGTTTAATTTACTCAAGAGGAAGTTTTATATGCCACGCTTAACCTTTTATAGTTTATTCTGTTTGCTTTTAATTTCTCTGCAATGGCTTATAAGCCATTTTAAGATCTTTTGGGCATAAAATTGCATGATACTTCTATGCCTAAAATAGTCAAGTGTATGGAGTTATAACTCATAGTGTCAGAATTAGATGTATGATGAGTTAGTATAGTCTCTTAGTATTGGGCTTTTCCTTTGTCTAAACTATCAATGGAATGCCAAGACAAAGCTCATCTTGGATAATATGTATTTTTGTAGTTCAAATGGGTATTGACAGAAGTTGTTAATGGTTACTCAGTCTGCTTAGCAGTATTTCTCAGAATAAGCTTCATGTCTCAAAAGGAAGTTATATACTTCCTGTAGTCAATTTTCAGCCACATAACCTCATTTGACCATTATATTTTAACCAGCACATGATTAAGTAGAGCAATCTTTGGTTAGGCATCTGAAAATATACATTTTATTTAAATTCTTTCTACTTCAAATCTGAAAAGCATCTGTTACTTAGTATCTCTGGGATTTGATTCTCACATCTAAAAACTAAACAGGAAAAATTCTAGGTAAATAACATAAGCCTATAATACAATATTATGTCATTATTACTGCAATATATTAGATACATAGCCAGGAGCCAAATATCTACTACAGCATGAATCAACTGAGAAACAGACTGGGGAGATTGACAGATGGGAAGTGCATGTGTGCATGTTACCAGTGTCTCTAGGTTTCAGAGCTTAGGTCGGTCTGTACCCAGACTCAACCTTCTAATTATCTCTTGCTTGGTTGGTAGAGTGCTCAGAGCTGCTGATCTCTCTTAAAGCAGAGGTGAGCTCATACCATGAAGCTGGCTGTGTAGATGAGAGAATGGCTTCTGTGCAAGGGTGAGATGGTAATGGCCACATGGCAGTAAGTTCTTTAAACACCTGGGTCCTGGGCTGCAGAGTGAGGATCCAGTAGATGCTAGTCCCTTGTAAATCTGCTAATCAGACTCAGCATCTCACTTCCCGTGGATAGACTGAAAAACTAAAACTACTGTTCTGTTTAAAATTCCTCTGGAAATAGGACAATGAAGAAGAAATTTTGTCCAAGGATTTAATAACTTTAATAAAGCAGTAGGAGATATGGAATGGGATGAGTCTTTGGTTTGGCTCGTGTTCTTTAGAGTTTTGCTAACTTAGGGAAAAATCACTCTCCGAGCTCCAGTTTCCCTAACAGTATGGGAATAATAATGATACAAGGTCCATGGGACTTGTGAGGAAGCAGTGGGATTAAGTATAGAAAGTGCTTGTGCACACTGACGGTGCTGTTGCTGGGTCACAGTTTTCTATGATTCTGGCATGGGTTTAATTTTAAGATGTCTCATGACTAATACCAACCTTTATAAAAAACCCCAGACATTAGGTGAATGCATATCTTGGGGGGTAAGACGATTTCCCATTTCCGAGAAGTTAAAGTAAATATGCAAAATAACAAATTGCAGAATTGTAAAAGATTTGCTTTCTTATTCCAATTGAAAAGTAATCTGTGCCAAGTGGAATGTAGTGGCACATGCCTTAAGTTCTCAGGAGGCAGAGGCAGGGGCATCTCTGTGAGTTCAAGGCCAGCCTGTCTATATAGCAAGTTCCAGGCCAACTGGGGCTAAGTGAGACCTTGTCTCAAAACAAAACAAAACAAAACAAAAACTCTGAAAAAAGAAAGGAAAAGTAATCTGCCCTTTCATTTTCTATCTAAAGAGATTTGCTTTTACTGACTTGTCTGACACAGTAGAGTGGAAGCTATTTGTCTCTGGTTGGACATGCTCTTCACCTTTCATGGTTTTCTGATGTCCTCCTCTCTCCTCTCCAAATCCCCTACCCTGCTGCTCTACCTTACATTGACACTGAGATATAAGCTCCTAGGAAAGGGCTAAAGGGTTGTCCATATGTTAGTGTCATAAAGTTATTATTTTCTTCCACTAATCCTTCAACTCCTACCAGCAGATGGGGGCATAGAGAAGTGAGAATGTCTTTTGTGATCTTTGTGTGGTTAAAAACCAGCGAGATAGAAGAAGGCAATTTCCATTTCTCTTAACCCAGAAACCATTGTTAGAGGAAATCCATCTAAAGAGATGTATCGAATAACAATTTTAAAGCTAAGTTACCTGAGTAGAGTGGTGTAGATGAACTCAAGTGTTTGCTGTGCCTTCCCAGAGGATATCTTCGAGGTCTTCCACCAGAAGGACTGACTCCTCAGAGTAGAATTCATGGTGTCACTACAGCCATTATGGTTGCATGCTGTATATAATTGCAAATACACTTTTTTAACACCTTACTAAATGTAGAGTATTGTTCTAGTGCTTGCTATGTATCATCTTATTGGATCTTCTCCAAAGCCCTAGGATATGGATGATGTTATCCTCTTTTTACACATGCTTTCATTGAATCAAGTTGATGTTAAATTGCTTAAGTTCACACAGCTCATAAATGACAGTTCAAGTGGCTGTCAGTGGTTTAGACTGTTTGGCACCATGTGTCGGGTCTACTAATCTACTGTGTTTGTTCATCTTAAACTCTTACAATACTGAATGAAGGTCTGTAGGAAATGGATACGAATATCAGTTAAGTTAAAGAACTGATGTAATTCAAAGTTCTGGTAGAACTCAAATGTCTATCCGAAACGGGGACTGTGATTTGAGTATCTTTGGGTTGTGATATGCTGTGCTGTGCTCTCGTAACCACCAATGGGATGACAAGAACAGTCAGGAACAGGGCAGTCTGGAGTTCAAGTTGGGAAATCGTTTTTCAGTAACTTTTCCTTGAGGAACTGATGATTTCTCATTGGCAAACATCGATTCTGCCCTCAGATGCTGCTCTGTCATGGAAAAGGGCAGTCAGTGCTGTCTGGAGAGCACAGAGACTAGGGATTTTCTTCCTATTCCTCCACTCACTGGCTGGCATTTCCCACCCTACATGAAAATAATGGACTCTTTAAATCTTATTTTTCCTTGCCCGTAAAAATAGAAATTTAAGGGTCAGATATAATTCTCTTTAAATGTCTTCTATTTACAATCCCCACATTAAAAACCTATTTGTTTCTGTCTATTCTTTTAAGAATAGTTGTATAGGTAAGTGGTCTTGGAAAGATACAGATGGTTATTTATGTAGCAAGTTTAATCACATTTTGGATGGTGGAGATGTCTTCTGCTCTTTCCCAGAGCACAGTTCCACATTTGAGGGAAATTAACTTAATGTGTCTCCAAAGAGGAAGATGGAGAGCTTTTCTGGAATCCTTGACTTCCCAGAGTCCCCCAATCTCGGCATTTCTGAAGCATCCTACTGGTGTGCCACTTCTGGCTCAGAAGATACGCGGTGTGAATATGCCTTCTCTGTAACCTTCTGCCCTCACTGGTTAAATGCAAGGGACACCAATAACCCAGGAGAGAAGAGCAAGATGGGAGATGTCAGTATGTGAGTTTGCCTGTGGGAGTCTGCTCAAATACGTGTTTACATTGCATGGTGCTGTGAGTGAACAAAGAATTTTTATGTATATGTTATTGAGTTTTTGTGCATTTTGGACAATGGATCTTAATAAAATTTATAGCTCATGAATGAGCAAATAATTTTTATTGTCTTCAGCCACTTAGAATTCAATACTTATCTACGTATCTAATATTACCTTAATACTATCTGTAATGGGACAATAATAGCATTAATTAGTTGTCTGCTATATGTGTAACACAGTGACAAGCAATTTTATATGTACTATCTCTGTCATCTGTGGAAGCAACCTTGAAATTTCATCATCAATTCTAATTTTGCAGATGAAGAACGTAAAACCTAGAAAGGCGGCATGCTTATTATTTGTTTTTTTTTTCCCCTCATCTCACAGAATCATGTTGCTAGTGAAATGCTAAAGTGGAATTGGAACCTAAGTCTCCCTGAATTCAGAAATTATAATATCCCACTCTTCGAAGGTTAATTGCTTGGTTATAGATTCTACATTAAGCCCAGATCACACCTGGCATGTCTGGAGTGGTGAAGCAGGTATCAGTGATCCCCAATGTTCACTGCATTTCCCATTCTCATCTATGCTTTGCTCTGTTGCTCCTTGCTTTTATGTGTTTCCCATTCTTGCTCATTGAATCTTTTTTACAGATTCTGGCCCTGACCCCTGAACATCATTTCTTTACTGAAGGGTTAAGCATGGACCTCCATGCTCTGCTGTCTTGGTCCTAGTCCTCTGTGTAAACAAAGAGAACAATAGACGAGGGATATGGGAAGTACTAAATGCTACTCTGTCTTTCTAGAACCTACGGTCTCCATGACAACCATACTTTCCTGAGAGAGAGAGAGAGAGAGAGAGAGAGAGAGAGAGAGAGAGAGATAGTAGTACTCATATCATCAGAGTATTTCCAAGGTATTTCACATTGCCTGTTTTGCAATGCAATGCCAGGCTCTTAAACAATGCAATATAAAATTTTAAGCCCAGTAGTAAAGTATAGGTTACCACATAATAGAACACTTAAATTATTGAGGGGATAGCACCATCCTGTGATTTCTCAAAGGACCACTTGCACAAGAGCTATGTCTGCTTAGTGCAACTTCTGAAAGCAATAATGTGATCTAAAAGTCTATGTTTTGTAAGAACTAGAAAGGAAAAAGTTCTGTTTATCTAAACTGGCACCTGCAAATTTGTCTCCCCACCAGACTTGCAAGTTTCCCCATGGGCCAGCACAGTTTCCTCTTCCTTTTGTCTTGCTCACACCCAGGCTGCAGGTGCACATGCACTAGAATGCTCATAAATTCTGTGGTTCTTATTGGTCCCTGGAGACTTACTAACTTTTCTCATAAACATCAATGAGATAAATAAGGTGCACAAAACAAAATGTGTGCATATTTTGTTGGGATTTGGTAATCATAATGAATCCCAAAAGAACAACGAAGTTATTTCAATTAGATTAGTTGTGCATCTGTAATATTAAATGTTCTAGGATGCAAGTTGGAATTTCAAGCAGAAGTCAAAGTTTTGGCCTTTAAGATCATGTTACTGGTAGTGCGATTACATACTAATAGCAGCAGTACCCTTCACACACACACAGACACAGAGACACACACAGGCACACACACACACACGCATGTGTGTGTGTGTGTGTGTGTGTGTGTGTGTATACAGAATAGCTTGCATATGTCCCAGGACCCAGATCTTCATATAGAAGTCAGAATTTCTTAAAACACTTTGAAATTCATTCATTCTAATCCATCTATCCATTCTCTCTCTCTCTCTCTCTCTCTCTCTCTCTCTCTCTCTCTCTCTCTCTCTCTCTCTCTCTCTCTCTGTCTCTCTCTCTCTCTGTCTCCCCTATCTCATATATCCTACACTGGTCTCTAGTTTTGAGACACAGCTGGCCTTGTCCTCCCAGTCTTCCTTCTTCCTTCTCTCAAGTACTGGTATTATAGGTGCATGTCACCAGGCTCAGACCTTTTCCATCTACTAGATTATGTCTTCATTTTTTTCCTGCTACTTGCCACGTTGATGGGCATTTAAAATAACCATTGTATTTGAAAATTATTTCTTCTTCCTCCTGTCTCTCCTCTTCCCTCTCCTCCTCCCCTATCTTCCCCTTTCTCCTTATGTTCATTTTCCTCTTCTTCTCCTTCAAATTTACCTTCAAGCCATCCTATATAGAAAAAAAGTTCACTTCTAAAACTTATACTGAGATGATCTAAGATTATTGATGCTAGAAGATATATGTAGAAACAAATCTCTGGGGGTAGATAATGTTGTCTAAGGACTAAAAATATTTCTCCAACACATTTTCTTTTTTTTTCTTTATTTTGTATGTGTATGAATGTACTGTCTACATGTAGGTTAGTGCACCCATGTTGTGCAATGCCAAGGAGGTCAGAAGAGGGTGTCAGATTCCCCTGGAACTGGAGTCGAAGACAGTTGTTAGCCACCATATGGGTTCTGGGGCTCGAACATGGGTCCTCTGCAAGAGCAGTTGGCGCTCTTAACCGCTAGGCCATCTCTCCAGCCTCTTCCAACACATTTTCACTATCTGGCACATAGTCAATGATAAAGCACATAGGCAGGGCAGCATGACTAAAAAGCTAGCCATAGCATAGACTTTCCAGACAGACTTACATGAACTTCAGACAGTGAAATGATCAGAAAGGACAGTAAATATCAATGCTTGCTACCAGATAAAAGAGAAAAATTTCCCAATCAGATGGAAATTACAAAAGATGAAATGACAAATTTGAAGTGGAACCAAATCAGAGTCCCAGTAATTTAGGAAGCTGTACACTAAAAATTCAATTAATTGGGGCTGGATCTTGCTATCAGTCTAGGAACATAGAACAAGACAAGCTGCAGGCCATAGAGGAGATCCTAATACCATTTGCTAAATTGACATAGCACTAAAGTGACTCCTAATGACTTATTGTTATACTCATAGTTAAATGTATCTCCCAACTCTCAGCTGAGAAGCCTCCTTATGCAGCAGATGGTGATTAACACAGAAACCCACAATTGGCCAGTGGGCAGAGAACACAAGACTGCAGAGTTCTTGTGCCTGAATTGTACATCTACATCAAACCTCTGCCTCCAAAGGTTCGGGAATCAGTGGAAAGGGTGGTAGAAACATTTTAAGAGCCAGACGGGATGGATGACCACAGGGAAACATGTTTCCAGACAACAAGGAAGTTACATATGTGAACCCACAGCAATGGTGACAGCATTCACAAGTACCATGTAACCTCAAGCCAGACAAATCCCAGCATAGGCATGGGAATTAGGTAAGAAACACCAACCCTATCTGAGGAACTATTGGAAACCATTGGTGGCTGGGAAGGGAAGAGTTAATCTCTTTTAAGGGTGCGACTCCTGGCAGGTTAACCAGGGTCTGTCTGGTGGGTGAAATCACACTGAAGGGCATTTGAGGACACACATTTCACTCTCTGTCTCTCTCTCTCTCTCTGTCTCTCTCTCTGTCTCTCTCTCTGTCTCTCTCTCTCTCTCTCTCTCTCTATATATATATATATATATATATATATATATATCACATTAAATTGGGTGGGGCAATAAAGGGCAGTGTGGATAAGAGAGCCAATCTAAATACTATCAAACTTTATTGCATAAAAATTTCAAATATTCAGTTAAAAGACACCTATTAAAGGAGTAATCACAAGCATAAGTCAGGAAGTCCATAAAGAGTTCTGAAATCATTCTGATTGGGAATTATTGAGAAAAGAGAGTGAGGACAAATAGAAGTTAATTATGAAAAGATATTGAGAGGAGGGTCACACAGAAGATTGGAAGTTTTGTTTTAGAGGATCATTGGGAAGGCAGAGAGAAAATAAGGTTTTAATGGGTTTTCTGTAGATCTCCTTAAAGTTATTCCCACTAAATAGTTTTTGAGATTTGGTCACAAAAATAGTTTTTCACATACAGAAGAAAGCAATAGACTTGGATATTAAAAAGGCTGAAGTAGTCATCCTGGGTACTTTGTATTATTGGCTTGGCACAACCTGGACTCAAGAAGAAGGAACCTCTTTGGGAGGCAGAGGCAGAGCCAGGTGGATCTCTGTGAGTTCAAGGCCAGCCTAGTCTACAGAGTGAGTTCCAGGCCAGCTAGGGCTATAGGGAGACACTGTCTCAAAAAGACAGAAAGGAGAAGAAGAAAAAGAAGGAGGAGGAGGAGGAGGAGGAGGAGGAGGAGGAGGAGGGGGAGGAGGAGGAGAAACCTCAGTGGGAGAATTTCCTTGGTCTGTGGTCATTTGTGTGAGAAATTGCCTTTGGTTGAATGATTGACTGATTATTGATCTATGCATGATTGATTAATCAGTGGATTGATGTGGGGAACCCCAGCTCACTGTAGTCAACACCTAGCCTAGACTGTATTAGAAAGCTGGCTGAGCATCAGTCAGTGAGCAAGATGGTAAGCAGCCTTTGGCCATGCTTTCTG
>VZQC01007915.1:2779622-2843530 GCA_009823505.1 Rhizomys pruinosus
TCCAAGCTCCCCCAAAAGGTAAAGGCTTCTTACTTGTAAACTGGGATACCTGCAAGAAGAGAGGCGATTAGGCCCTACTGTCAAAGACCTGATGTAAACATGGGAAAGATGTATTGAGACTGCACTTGCAAGTGTACAGTTGGTCTCTAGAATACCAGAGCGTGTTACCAAAGGCCACTAAACCAATAAAGCAAATATAGGTCTCCTTGAGTCAAGCAAGACTCCTCCATCAGCACCAGCTACACCTCACCTGCCTGGAAATACTGTGCAGCAGTGGCAGCCATACGCCTGTATATCCCAAATCTAATTGGCTATTAGCTCTCTCCTTGGAGGAATAACCCATGGCTGATGCCACAAGCTTACATCCTCTAGAGGTTAGGAGATGTTATAAGCCACAGTAAGACCCTGTCATATTTTACAGAAAAAAATGTAATTCATAGATTAACATAACATCCAAATATCTGTGTCTATACCAAAATAACCTACCATAACAATTAATTGTTTAATTTTAATTTTTTAATTTAAACAATTAAACATAATTGTTTAAATACCTATATATCTAATTGCCTGTGCTTCATTAGTAGGACTGAAAGGATATTCCTGGACAAACTGTCAGCCCATGAAAGGAAACAGCCAGAATTGACCAGAGTCCAAAATGACAGCTCCAGAGAAAGTAGACTGTTTTGCTTCTTGTCCACCCATGCCCCTTTTCTAAGCCTAGGGAACAATCTGCAGAAGAGGGGGCATGATAGAATGTAAAGGCTGCGATTGGGGTGAATGGTGAAACTACAGCAATATAGACTAGACACTTATTTGATCAACTTGATTGAACATACAAGCCCCTCCAGCTGGATGGTGGGAGCCTTGGGCTGTGTGGGTTTGGGCACAACTGTTTGCAAATTGGTTTTACATGAAGGATGCTTGTACTCATAAATTATTACTTATTGTTAAAAAATGAAAAAAAATGTAATGAAAAAATCTTCAAAGAGAAAAAAATCAATTAATAAGATTAATACCAAATGAGATATACTTATATCATCTAGTGAAAGGGAATGAGTAGTGGAGGAAAACATTGAGAATAGAATGTGATGAAGACGATGGAAAACACGAAGGTAGAGGATATCTGTGACACAGCCATAACATGACATCACGAACTTAGTGTCAGAAGGAGAATCAAGTTCAAAGCAATAACCAAGCATCAAGTTCAAAGTAATAATGAAGGGGAGTTATCCAAAACACACAAAAGTTGCTGATCACAGATTCAGTACACCTGGTGAAACACAATCAGGCTAAGTAAGAAAACAGGAAGAACCAACCACATAGCAAAACTAATTGATATCTTGCGTGGAGTGGAGACATTCTAGAAAGCCTGTTCTACTTTGCTTTTTGTTCCTGTGATAAGCACAATAAACACATGCAGCTTGTGGGGAAAGGGTTTATTTGGCTTCACCTAGGGAAGCCAAAGTGAAAACCGAAGGCTGGAACTTGAAGCAGAAGCTGTGGAGAAATGCCACCTGCTCACTGCTTCCCCTGGCTTGCTCAGCTACTTTTCTTACATGACCCAGGCCAATCTGCCTAGGGATGGCAAGACACTAAGCTGGGTCCTCACACATCTACCAGCAATCAAGAAAACGTCCGAAAGACAGTCCCACAGCCGGTCTGATGGAGGAAATTTCTCAGGTGAGATTCTCTTCCCAGGTAATGCCTAGGTTTGTGTCAAGTTGAGAAAAACTGTCCAACGTGCAGCCAAATGTACTCTTCAAGAATGCACATGAAACAAAAAAAAGCCTAATTTTTGTACCCCAAATTCTCTTGGACGTGCACCCCTGGAATCTGGTTATAACCTACTTGGCATCAGATCCTTAAAGAAAACTGACTCTCTCTCCCAGCGGCTACCAACTTCCCAGCTGGGCTGAAGCTTCCTACCTGTCTCCCCCATCCAGTGGGGGTTTGCCTGGCTTGGGCTTTCACATGTTTTGTGCATGATGTCACAAATTCTATGAGTTCATATGTGCAACTGCCTTATTGTGTCCAGAAAGCAGTTTCCCTGTAGTCATCCATCACTTCTGGTTCTTACCATTTTTTTTTCTTCTCTTCTATAATGATCACTTAACCTTGGGAGGAGAAGGTGTGATATAGGTGTCCCGTTTAGGGCTGAGAACTCTGCAGTCTCTTAGTCTCTACACGTTGAAAAGCTGTGGGTCTTGGTGTTAATTTCCATCTGCTCCAGTAAGAAGCTTCTCTGGTGAGAGTTGAGGGATGCACTACTCTATGGGAATAAATAAACCGGTCATTAGGAGTCAGTTTAATGCTATGCCCATTTAGCAGAATTGCAGTAGTACATTCTCCCCTACATCCTGTGACCCATTTTTCATTTTTTAATGTGTAAATTAAAATAAATTTCTAGCAAGTAAAAGAAGAGAAAGTCTGGAGAAATGGTTCAGCAGTTAAGAATACTTGCTGCTTTTACAGAAGACCCAAGTTCAATCCCAACATCCATGTCAGGAAGCTCATTAAGTACCTGTAACTTGGCTCCAAGGGCTCTCACACCCTCTTCTCACATCCATGGGCACCCACACAGATCTGACATATCCTTACACAGACAAATACACATATACATAAATAGAAATAAAAGTAAATCTTTTGAAACAAGAAAAGAAGGATGATGCATATAAAAGAATGTAATATATGCTAATAAAGTTTACGTAGAAGAAAGGGATATACATATTTCTGTTATGATTTATATTATAGCTCCATAAATAAGAGCATTTCTACCAAGAAAGCTCTGAGCTGAAATGGCTTCTTCAATAAATTCTATCAAACACATAAGGAAGAACTGTTACACAAAATCCCCCACAGTAAAGGCAAATGCTATTCTTATGCAATACAGGAGCCCAGCAAAGCTTGGAAAGAGAAATAGAATGAAGATGTTATAAAAAGAAGCATTGAAGACAAATATTAGTCAGTAATGTGCTTTTTCAGTCAAGCACAGTGGCATATGCCTGTAATCCCAACACTGGACAGCTGAGGCAGGTGGCTAGCCATGAGTTCCAGGCCAGCCAGGGCTGTACATAAAGACCTTGTGTTGATAAAGAAGAAAAAATAGATATTCTGAGATTGCCACTTTGAATATGACATTTTGGCTTTTTTGATATTTTGATATGCCAAGTTCCCTTTATAGAATATCTTTTATTTATTCTCTGACAATTTCATACATGTTAACATGTATTCTGATCATATCCACCCACAAGTCTCTTCAGTGCCCCCAAGCACTTTCCCTGTGCTTAGAATTTTGCATGTGTATCCATAACCAAGTTTTTACACTTAATTTAAGGAAGAAGAACACAAATATCTGCCATTTACTTCACCCTGAGAACTATAGTAAGTGCAGAAAATGAGAATAATTAACATAAGTTATATCAATGGGAAGAAAGAAGTAAAATCTTCATTGTTTTTCAATATCACAATAAAGTAGCACAACAAAGATAAATTATTAAAATGAAAGCATTAATTTAACAAGCTTGTTAGATAGATCAATGGAATAAAACACAGTTTTTATATACTGATAAAAATTCACATAGAGAATAAAGTGTCTATTTGTTATTAGAATATAAATTTCTAAATTGAATCTAAGATGTTCAAGACCTCTGTGTAGAAAAATTAGAAGAAGGAATGAAAACCGAGGTGATCATACAAGTATTTCATGTCCATGGATTAGAAGACTTCATATAGGAAAAGAATTCTTCCTACATGTTTATACAAGCTCAGTGTGACCCCTTTCTTGTTTGGCACTATTCCTGGGAGGATGTGAACAAATGTCTACTCACCCCAGACAGGGAATCGAAGACAGACCAAAGTTAGGATACTACCAAAGTCCAGCTTGGGGAACCAATGAATTTTATTGGGTTTACTTACAGTATATGGGTGAAGGATCACTTACAGGAGCACAAATGCCTCAAAGACAGCTGAATCACCAAAAACCCTCTGTTAGTGTGTGTGACTGAAGATGTCAAGCAAGAAAAAGAAGCAAGAGGCCCCAAAAGGTGGAACAATCTTTATTGGGAATGGGGGATCATGTGGGGGCTAGCCTTTAGCTTGGGAATGAGTAAGCTAGCAATGAAATGGCTGGCAGTCAAAGTTTTAGGTGGGCTATGGTGGAAGTTAATTGGGGGCTTACAATGCAAAAAGGGGTGGAGGTTACCCTCAATACAACTGCAAGATTATCTTCTCAAACTTCTTGAGTCAGAGAAAACTTTTTTTTTCTTTCCTGACTGGTTCTGATCAGGAAGTCTCCATCAGGAATCTAGAGTAAATGCTTTTTCCCTATCTGGGTTCTGATACAGAAAATATCTCTTAACTGTTGCCTATGTTATGGGCCCAAAATGAGGAAGCTTCTGCTTGAGTTTGATGCAGAAGATATCTTTGCCTAGGGTCAGGGGTGGCGGTCAGGTTCTGTTAGTCCTGACACCATCTTAGCATGGATGACAGCTCTTGAAATATGAAACCCTTGTAGGCAGCTTGACAGGGTTGTAGTCTTTCTTCAAGGCAACTTGGCTGGTGTCTGCCCCCTCCAGACAGCTTAGCTTCCTTAAGAGTGCCTCTCAGCAGTCCTTAGGGCTTATATATGCTTGGGCCTAGTGACACTGATCAGTTCAAGGGACTTCCTGAAGTTGTTGAGTTGTTTACTTCCCAACTTTAAGGAGATTTCCTCCAGGAAGGAATGCTTCACTTCATTTTTAACATCCTGCATCTTATCAAGCTTCCCTCCAGTATGGAATCCCTTATGTTGGAAGAAATTGCAGCAAAATCGAATGTCTTGTATGACTGGTGAAACATTATTCTGTGTGTTTGGAACCTTGAGGACCCCTAAAAGCTGAAATACCCTTGGAAAGGGGCACTTGCTCTAGTAGATACACAGGCTTGTGTTAAAGCTATCCTATTAAGATTAGCAAGGTACAGCTCAAAAGATTGACAGATGGTGACATAAAATAGAACAGACAACTCAGAAAACACCTAGACACACAGAACATGTGATTGATAGCACTGTAGCAAATGGCTACTTAACTGGGAGAGATAAAGAAGCCACCACCAACCTCAAGCTATATACAAAATCAATTCTAGATACATAGGAGATCTTACTATGAGAGCAAAGAAAACAATCTTATTCAGGAAAATTTAGAGAAATGTGTTCTATTAGTGAGGCAGATAAGTGTGTGTGTGTGTGTGTGTGTGTGTGTGTGTACATGAGTATGCAGGCTGAGGCCAGAAATTGGTGTTCCTTGATCACTTTCTACCTTATGTTTTGAGACAGGGTCTATTACGGAAGCAGGCACTCATCCACTTGGCTAGGCTGGCTGGCCACAGATACTCCTGTCTCTGTCTCTCATCTCCCCAGGCCTTGGGTTTAGAGGCACAAGTGGTTACACGTAGCTTTTCACATGAGTGTTGGGGATCTGAACTCAGGTCCTCATGCTTGGTTGGGTTCTTTTACCCACTGAACTGTTTCCACTAGCCTCTCAGGAAGACAGTATTTTAAACAAAATATAAACATTAACTGTAAGGTAAAAAAAACTTCTTATTACATTAAAATTAAGAACTTGTCCATTAGTAATCACCATTAAAGATAGAAAACAAAATAAAGCACAGCGTATTCAGTGAAAATGCATCAAGATTCTTTTTATATCAAGAGGAAAACAGACAATTCAGTAGGAAATAAATAGGGAAGGTTTCAGAACTGACATTTTGTAAGAGGGTACTTAAATGATTAATACCTCGATGGGGAGGGGTCAACTTCAGTGGTTATCAGTGAGGTTCCATCTGTGATACCCTACACATTCACCAGAAAGGCTGAAATGAAAAAGACACCAATGTCAAGTGTTGGTAAAATTGCCACACAACTTATTTATTGGTGGTGTATATATAACTTGAGATTGTAAGTTTTAAATAATTTTATCCTTTTCTACTCAGATTGAAGATAAACACCTCATGATTGCATTGCAAGTTATTTATATGACAGAAATGTCTACCAGGTATTAAGTATGGGCTCATAACATCTTGATTTATGATGGCAGAAGAGGGGAAATATGTCAAATGTCCACCATCAATGGAGATAATTACTGTATTCCACTGAGAAGACACAAACTTCCCCGATACATGCAGGAAACATACAGACAAGGATACAGCTTGCAATTTTCTTTAAAAATATTTTTTATTATTTTTATTTTATTCATATGAATGTTTGCCTGCACCACACTTGTGCAATACCACAAAGAGGACAGAAGAGGCTGTCAGATTCCCTGGATGAAGTTACAGAAGGTTGTTAGCCACCATGTGAGTGCTGGGAATGAACCTGGGTCCTCTGGAAGAACAGCAAGTGTTCTTAACATCTGACCCATCTCAGTTTGCAAATTTCTTGATGGTAAAGCACCAAGAACAAAAGTATGCACCCTATATAATTCCATTCATAGAAAAGTTGAATGGCTGAATTGAGAAAGTGTGATTAAGAATGCCTAATTAGCTGCTAAAAATAGATCAGAAAACAAATGATTAGAAGATCTAAAATACTCACTCTGTAAAATTTTTATTAGGCAGATGTTTGCCTAGATCTTAAAAATGTCCTGTTTCTTGACTAGGATGGTATTAGTATTTACATGAATGTTTAGTGGCCAATAACCTATTAACCTATTTATTGTGGTGGTGGTGGTATGTTTGTAGTAATGTGTGTGTCTGTGTGTGTGTGTGTGTGTGTGTGTGTGGGTGTGCAAGTAGGTGTGTTTGTGTGTGGAGGATAGAAGTTGATGTCAGGGGTCTTCCTCAGCTGTTCTCCACCTTAATTATTTGAGACAGGGTCTCTCACAGAACCTGGAGCTCATTGGCTGGCTACACTGGCTGGCTGGAGAGCTCTAGAGATCTTCCTATCTCCAGCGCTGGGGTTACAGGTATGAAGATATGAGCCATCATACCTGACTTTTTCTTCTTTCTTCTTTCTTATAAGGGGACTGGGTAACTGAACCCAGTCTTCACCCTTGTGTGACAAGCACTTAAAATATTTTATTTGTTATTTTTATGTTTATGAGTATATTTGTATATATGTAAGTGCACCCATGTTGTGCAATGCCTGTGGAGGTCAGAAGAGGGCATTGGATCTCCTGGAACTGCAGAGGATTGTTAGTCACCATGTGGGTGCCAAGAATTGGATCTGGGTCCTCTGCAAGGGCAGGCAATGAGTGCTCTTAGTAGCTGAGCCATCTCTCCAGCTGGACAAATGCTTTACTAAATAAGGCACATACTAAGCCCCCTGTGTATTTATTTTATGTACTGTTTTCTATGTAAGTGTTTATATTTCACATAGACATTTAAGATATGTACATTTTTAGCTTGCATCACTATGTTAAGCCTCTTGCTTACACATCAGAATGTTTGATGGTCACTTCCAAAGATGTGTTTCATCAGCTCATCAAATTCAATGTGCCTCAAATATAATTGATCTTTTCTTCAAAATATGATCATCTTCTTAGTCTTTCAAGCCAGGAACCAAGATGTCATTGTTGAATCCACCTATCTTATCACCACATCCAGTAAAGTTCTGTTCGTTTTTACCTCTTGTGAAATAATCTCTTGCTTTGACCTTCGTACTGGACCTGCACTACTTTCAGATCCATCCGCTTCTCCTTTTTCCCATTTGTTCTGGCCTTCTATTCAATTCTCCTGCCAGCATCAGAGTTCTCATATAAAATATTAATCTGATCATGTCCACCCCCTTGTTAAGCTTTAACTAGTTTATGCCAGTTTACACAAATCATCCTTAACCTTTCTCTATGACCTTATTAGGTATGCTCACTTGTGGACAATGTTTCTGAAATCCTGTCTTTTTTTTTTTTTTTTTTTTTTTTTTTTTTTTTTCTTCTCCTTGGAGGAATAACCATGGCTGATTCCACAAGCTTATATCCTCTACAGGTTAGGAGTGTTATAAGCCACAGTAAGACCCTGCATACTTCTATCAGGAAAAAAATGAATCATAGATTAACAGTCAAACAACCAAACTATCATACCCCTTGTGTCTATACCATAATAACTATCCATAACAATATAATTGTTGATATGTTTAATTTTCATTAATATTATAACATATACTTAAACATAATTGGTTATTACAAAATTACCCCCTATATATCTAATTGCCATGGTGTCTTCATTAGGTAGGACTGAAAGGAATAATTCCTGGACAAACTTTCAGCCCATGAAAGGAAAAGCCAGAATTGACCAGAGTCCAAAATGACCAGCTCCAGGAAAGTAGATGTTTGCTCTTGTCCACCTCCGATGCCCCTTTTCAGCCTAGCGGACAATTGCAGAAGAGGGCATGATAGAATGTTAAAGGCTGCGATTGGGGTGAATGGTGAAACTACAGCAATATAGACTAGACCCTTATTTGATCAACTTGATTGAACATCAAGCCCCTCCAGCTGATGGTGGGGGAGCTTGGGCTGTGTGGGTTTGGGCACAACTGTTTGCACAATTGGTTTTACATGAAGGCATGCTTGTACTCATTAAATTATTGACTTATTGTTTTAAAAATGAAAAAAATTAATGAAAAATTCTTGCTAGAAGAGAAAAAAATCAATTAATAAGATTAATACCAAATGAGATATACTTATATCATCTAGTGAAAGGGAATGAGTAGTGGAGGAAAACATTGAGAATAGAATGTGATGAAGACGATGGAAAACACGAAGGTAGAGGATATCTGTGACACAGCCATAACATGACATCACGAACTTAGTGTCAGAAGGAGAATCAAGTTCAAAGCAATAACCAAGCATCAAGTTCAAAGTAATAATGAAGGGGAGTTATCCAAAACACACAAAAGTTGCTGATCACAGATTCAGTACACCTGGTGAAACACAATCAGGCTAAGTAAGAAAACAGGAAGAACCAACCACATAGCAAAACTAATTGATATCTTGCGTGGAGTGGAGACATTCTAGAAAGCCTGTTCTACTTTGCTTTTTTGTTCCTGTGATAAGCACAATAACACATGCAGTCTTGTGGGAGGGAAAGGGTTATTTTGGCTTCACCTAGGAAGCCAAGGTTTGAAAACCGGAAGGCTGGAACTTGAAGAGAAGCTGTGAGAAATGCCAACCTGCTCACTGCTCCCCTGGCTGCTGCAAGCTGACTTTCTTACCTGGACCAGGCCAATTCTGCCTAGGGATGGTCAAAGACACTAAGCTGGTTCTCACACATCTACCAGCAATCCAAGAACAACGTCCGAAAAAGACAGTCCCACAAGCCGGTCTGATGCGGAAATTTCTCAGGTGAGAATCTTTTCCCAGGTAAATGCTAGTTTGTGTCAGAGTTGGACGAAAAAACTGTCCAACGGTGCAGCCAATGTACTCTTTCCAAGAATGCACATCGAAACAAAAAAACAAGCCTAATTTTCTGTACCCCAAATCTCTTGGACGTGCACCCCTGGAATCTGGTTATAACCTACTTGGCATCAGATCCTTAGAAGAAAACTGACTCTCTTCCCAGCGGCTACCAACTTCCCAGCTGGGCTGAAGCTTTCCTTACCGTACTCCCACCATCCAGTGGGGGTTTGCCTGGCTTGGGCTTTCACATGTTTTGTGCATGATGTCACAAATTCTATGAGTTCATATGTGCAAACTGCCTTTATGTGTCCAGAAGCAGTTTTCCCTGTAGTCCATCCATCACTTCTGGTTCTTACCATTTTTTTTTCTCCTCTCTTCTATAATGATCACTTAACCTTGGGAGGAGAAGGTGTGATATAGGTGTGTCCATTTAGGGTGAGCACTCTGCAGTCTCTTATTCTCTACACGTTTGGGAATAAGCTGTGGGTCTTGGTGTTAATATTCCATCTGCTCCATAAGAAGTTCTCTGGTGAGAGTTGAGGGATTGCACTACCTCTATGGAATATAAATAAACCGGTCATTAGGAGTCAGTTTAAGCTCATGCCCATTTAGCAGAATTGCAGTAGTACATTCTCCCCTACATCCTGTGACCCATTTTTTCATTTTTAATGTGTAAATTAAAATAAATTTCTAGCAAGTAAAAGAAGAGAAAGTCTGGAGAAATGGTTCAGCAGTTAAGAAATACTTGCTGCTTTTACAGAAGACCCAAGTTCAATCCCCAACATCCATGTCAGGAAGCTCATTAAGTCCTGTAACTTGGCTCAAGGGCTCTCACACCCTCTTCTCACATCCATGGGCACCCACACAGATCTGACATATCCTTACACAGACAAATACACATATACATAAATAGAAAAATAAAAGTAAATCTTTTGAAACAAGAAAAGAAGGATGATGCATATAAAAGAATGTAATATATGCTAATAAAGTTTACGTAGAAGAAAGGGATATACATATTTCTGTTATGATTTATATTATAGCTCCATAAATAAGAGCATTTCTACCAAGAAAGCTCTGAGCTGAAATGGCTTCTTCAATAAATTCTATCAAACACATAAGGAAGAACTGTTACACAAAATCCCCCACAGTAAAGGCAAATGCTATTCTTATGCAATACAGGAGCCCAGCAAAGCTTGGAAAGAGAAATAGAAGAATGAAGATGTTATAAAAAGAAGCATTGAAGACAAATATTAGTTCAGTAATGTGCTTTTTCAGTCAAGCACAGTGGGCATATCCTGTAATCCCAACACTGGACAGCTGAGGCAGGTGGCTAGCCATGAGTTCCAGGCCAGCCAGGGCTGTACATAAAGACCTTGTGTTGATAAAGAAGAAAAAATAGATATTCTGAGATTGCCACTTTGAATATGACATTTTGGCTTTTTTGATATTTTGATATGCCAAGTTCCCTTTATAGAATATCTTTTATTTATTCTCTGACAATTTCATACATGTATACATGTATTCTGATCATATCCACCCACAAGTCTCTTCAGTGCCCCCAAGCACTTTCCCTGTGCTTAGAATTTTGCATGTGTATCCATAACCAAGTTTTTACACTTAATTTAAGGAAGAAGAAGAACCACAAATATCTGCCATTTTACTTCCCCTGAGAAACTATAGTAAGTGCAGAAATGGGAATTAATTAACATAACTTCTATTCAATGGGGAAGAAAGAAGTTAAAATTTCATTGTTTTTCAATATCACAATAAAGTAGCACAACAAAGATAAATTATTAAAATGAAAGCATTAATTTAACAAGCTTGTTAGATAGATCAATGGAATAAAACACAGTTTTTATATACTGATAAAAATTCACATAGAGAATAAAGTGTCTATTTGTTATTAGAATATAAATTTCTAAATTGAATCTAAGATGTTCAAGACCTCTGTGTAGAAAAATTAGAAGAAGGAATGAAAACCGAGGTGATCATACAAGTATTTCATGTCCATGGATTAGAAGACTTCATATAGGAAAAGAATTCTTCCTACATGTTTATACAAGCTCAGTGTGACCCCTTTCTTGTTTGGCACTATTCCTGGGAGGATGTGAACAAATGTCTACTCACCCCAGGAAGGGAATCGAAGACAGACCAAAGTTAGGATACTACCAAAGTCCAGCTTGGGGACCAATTGAATTTTATTGGGTTTACTTACAGTATATGGGTGAAGGATCACTTACAGGAGCACAAATGCCTCAAAGACAGCTGAATCACCAAAAACCCTCTGTTAGTGTGTGTGACTGAAGATGTCAAGCAAGAAAAAGAAGCAAGAGGCCCCAAAAGGTGGGACAATCTTTATTGGGAATGGGGGATCATGTGGGGGCTAGCCTTTAGCTTGGGAATGAGTAAGCTAGCAATGAAATGGCTGGCAGATAAGTTTTAAGTGGGCTATGGTGGAAGTTAATTGGGGGCTTACAATGCAAAAAGGGGTGGAGGTTACCCTCAATACAACTGCAAGATTATCTTCTCAAACTTCTTGAGTCAGAGAAAACTTTTTTTTTCTTTCTGTTTTTACTGGTTCTGATAGTGAGTCTATAGGTAACTGGCTAATGTTTTTCCCTATCTGGGTTCTGATACAGAAAATATCTCTTAACTGTTTGCCTATGTTACAGGCCCAAAATGAGGAAGCTTCCGCTTAGTTTGATGCAGAAGATATCTGCCTAGGGTCAGGGGTGGCGGTCAGGTTCTGTTAGTCCTGACACCATCTTAGCATGGATGACAGCTCTTGAAATATGAAACCCTTGTAGGCAGCTTGACAGGGTTGTAGTCTTTCTTCAAGGCAACTTGGCTGGTGTCTGCCCCCTCCAGACAGCTTAGCTTCCTTAAGAGTGCCTCTCAGCAGTCCTAGGGATTATATATGCTTGGGCCTAGTGACACTGATCAGTTCAAGGGACTTCCTGAAGTTGTTGAGTTGTTTACTTCCCAACTTTAAGGAGATTTCCTCCAGGAAGGAATGCTTCACTTCATTTTTAACATCCTGCATCTTATCAAGCTTCCCTCCAGGATGGAATCCCTTATGTTGGAAGAAATTGCAGCAAAATCAAATGTCTTGTATGACTGGTGAAACATTATTCTGTGTGTTTGGAACCTTGAGGACCCCTAAAAGCTGAAATACCCTTGGAAACGGGCACTTGCTCTAGTAGATACACAGGCTTGTGTTAAAGCTATCCTAATAAGATTAGCAAGGTACAGCTCAAAAGATTGACAGATGGTGACATAAAATAGAACAGACAACTCAGAAAACACCTAGACACACAGAACATGTGATTGATAGCACTGTAGCAAAAGGCTACTTAACTGGGAGAGATAAAGAAGCCACCACCAACCTCAAGCTATATACAAAATCAATTCTAGATACATAGGAGATCTTACTATGAGAGCAAAGAAAACAATCTTATTCAGGAAAATTTAGAGAAATGTGTTTCTATTAGTGATGGCAGAGTAAGTGTGTGTGTGTGTGTGTGTGTGTGTGTGGTGTGTGTGTGTACATGAGTATGCAGGCTGAGGCCAGAAATTGGTGTTCCTTGATCACTTTCTACCTTATGTTTTGAGACAGGGTCTATTACGGAAGCAGGCACTCATCCACTTGGCTAGGCTGGCTGGCCACAGATACTCCTGTCTCTGCTCTCATCTCCCCAGGCCTTGCGGTTTATCTCTCTCTCTCTCTCTCTCTCTCTCTCTATATATATATATATATATATATATATATCACATTAAATTGGGTGGGGGTGTTAAGGGGGATGAAGATTGGGGAAGGGATCAAAACATAATCAAAATATAATGTATACAATTTGCAAAAATTTAACTAAATGGGAAAAACATAGAGGCTGGAGAGATGACTCAGCAGTTAAGAGCACTGGCTGCTCTTTCCAAGGACCCAAGCTCAGTTCCCAGCACCCACACTGCATCTAACAATCATCCATAATTCAAATTCCATGGGATCTGGTGATCTGATACTCTCTTCTGGCCTCCACAGGCATTTCACATAATGGCGCACTTGCATACATGCAGAAAAGCACTCATACACATAAAGGAACAATAAATAAATAAATACAAATAAAAACTTTCAATTAAAAGTGAAGTGTTATGGCTCATGCCTTTAATCCCAGCACTTGGATGGCTGTGGCAGGGATGTTTCTGGGTGGGGGTAAAGGTCAACCATTCCATAGTGATTTGCAGGTGAGCTTGGGATAAAAAGATTCCCTGTGTAAAAAAATCAATTAATAATCAATTAATTGGTTTAGTGGCCTTTGGTAACACTCTCTGGTATTCCACAGACCAACTGTACGCTTGCAAGCATGGTCTCAATACATCTTTCCCATGCTTACATCAGGTCTTCGACAGCAGGGCCTTATTGCCTCTCTTCTTGCAGGTATCCCAGTTTACAGGCAAGAAGCCTTTACCTTTTGGGGGGGCTTGGATCCTCTGGCCAACATCTCCTTGGTAGAATAATCCATTGCTGATATCAGAGTTCTCCTGTATTAATATATTTTGCTTATGTGCACAGCTTAAGGAGACTTTAATATTATATTTGGTTCTGAATAGAGAATAATCCTTTTCAAAGTTCCTATGTCTATTAGTCAATTAAAGAAGGCAATTTTGCCAGTTTTATAAGAGATTACTTCTATGACAGTTGGCTCCAATTTACAGTTAGAGAATGACCTCATCATCATCATATTCCTTCTTGTTCTATGAAGAGAGGTAAGAAAATCTCTCATATTAAAACTTTGTGGCACCTAGAAGGTAAGTTTCATTAGGACTCACAATAAGTAGTTGTTACAAGTAGGATCCACAGAGGGGTTTGATGCCTGTAGCAGTCTGATGCTTTTCTTCCTTTCAATGTTCAGACGGACCAACCTTTCTGCTGGCACTTCCTGGTACATCCTACACAATGCAAAGCTGTGTCTTTTCTTTCTCAACCATTAAGTTGGTGATGTTTTGACCTGTGGGAACATACAAATCTTGAGTCAAGCAAGACTCCTCCATCAGCACCAGCTACACCTCACCTGCCTGGAAATACTGTGCAGCAGTGGCAGCCATACGCCTGTATATCCCAAATCTAATTGGCTATTAGCTCTNCATTTTTTGCTTTCTTCTACAATTTTGTTGATCCAGATCTCACAGTGTAGTCTTTCCTTTTTAAGGGTTTTGTAATTGGTATAATTGGTGAGAGATGAGGGCATATATGGGTATATAATTTTCCCAGGGCATTTATTGAAAAGATGGTCTCTTAGCCCCTGTGGAAACAGGCTGGCTGTGGTACATGGGTATACTTCTCAGTCCTTCATTCTGTTCCATTCGTCTGTGCCTCTGTCTTGATGCTAATGGCATGTTGTCCAGATGGCTACAGCTATTTTTAAATGTTGCAGTTAACTGCAGATAAATAACTCCTTCCTCTCCTATCATTGTGTGGGGCAAAAGTCTTCTGTATTCAAAGCCTTGGACAATCCAACCCCCTTACAAAGCCGCCATGCTCCTACCAGATGCATCACAAAGGCTGCTGGAAGAAAAGCTGAGTGAAGTCTTGGAGAGTCACATGACCACACCATCTGGCTCCAGCTCCCACCTGCTCACTCTTTCAGAAGCCATGAGAATCAAATCGCTCTGCAGGGTCTGTGATGCTCCATTGTGGTGAAGCCCAGTTTCTTGAAAACTGATGCTCTTCTGCAGCACTTTCAAGAACTTAGCAGTTGGGGAAACATTTAAGTGATCCACTCAGGAAGAGTTGTCACTCTGGGTCAAGGGAGGATGCTACTATAGTCTGACGTCCACCTGGCAGTGCAAGGAATGCCACCATATTTGCTGATTGAAAGACACTACTCTGGAGAAGTGGCTACTAAAAGCTCATCAAATCTACAGAGAATGTGTATTTATACTTTGTGAGCATGCCCTGGAAATGGTTCATTTGAGAAGCTGAAGTCAACTTCTGTGTGGACCGAAACAATACGCAGTTACCCTTGAGAAGCCAGTGAGGGTCCAGGACAGCTGTGCTGTCCCTGCAGAGAGGGACTAGGGGCTCCGAAGCACTGCTCTCTCCACCAGTAACTCCTGGGAAGAGGGAATGAAGGCAGGGCCAAGGCCTGGCTGAACAGCTGACATCATGAGCCAGTTCTAGGCTTTTCTGGTCACTGCTGAGAACTGCTTCCAGTGAACCTGCCTGCTCCTCAGGGGCTGCAGAGAAGATGCAGGAACTGGCAGTAGAGGAACCCTCAGTGTCCTCCGCACTTATCCAACTGTCTCATAAATTGCTGTCCCATAGTGTTTAGTTGTTATTACTACACGGGCTTGCTCCCTTCATTCCAAGGCCCAGGCTCTTTCCTAAATGCAACCACTGGCCCAACCCATCAGGCACCTTATCTGCCAAAAGCCAGGGCACATAGGATCTCTTGCTGTTTTTTATGTTTAAGCAAGATGACATTGATTTGCTATGGCAATCAGGACATGTGACTGGGTCAGACCAATTTCAACAAGCTGGTCACTAGGATGAGGCCATAATTTTTGTCTTTCCTTTCAATTTGCTAAAACTTAGAACTCTGGAAGTTGGAACAGAATGCTAGGCAGACAGTATTTGTAGGACGGTGAGGGTCTTGGTTGCCTGCTGAGCCCTTGTGGTGCCTATGACCAGGGCAGCAGGGAAACGATGGGTACTGGTTACTGTCCGCAGAAAAGGCAGAAAAGCCAGGGACAGGGAACCCATACAAACCCCAGCTGCACATCTACAAGCCAAGGGAAAGATGGATAGCATCTGGCCATCCTATGAATGTCCTATCCTGCACTCGGGGTCCCAGGGCACATCACATACAAGCCAAGCAGGGGTCCAGACTGCCCAGGCACTGCAAAGCAAAAGTGGGAGGCTGAGATTTCCAGGATTCCAGCACAGCATCCGGTGCACATCAGGTCAGGGTGGCTTCAGCATGGATAGCAGCCCGCCTCCTTTCATGGCAAGGGGATTCTAGTGCCAATGCCCATGCCTCTCCGCAGGGCCCTGTCCCCACAACACCGGAGGACCTCTTCTTGTACTCTGTGAGCATCACAGAATTTCAGGGCCTGGTTGAGGTGGATTTCGTGTGGGCAGGAGATCTCTCAGTGCACAAGGAGGCAACACAAGAGACTGCGTCCCTGGTGCCAAACCATAGGGGCTTGAGTAGCTGAGCCAGGAGGAGCTGGGATCTGAGAAGACCCTGGGACTCCAGGCCCTTTGAGGATAAGGCTTCCAACTGCTCTGGACCCAGGCAGACCTTGGCACCTTGGAGAGATTTACAAGGGCGGCGCCTCCAGGTGTTCCAGGGCGGGGCTGAAAACTAAAGCCTAAACCCTGGGGCAGGCATCTGGACTTCACTCCTCCAAAGTTGAAAGTGCATTCTGGGGAAGGACTAGCTGCCTCCGACGCTCCCACCCAGAGCAGGTCCCCCGCCCTCATCACCGGATGGCATTTAAAGGACCTGAGGGGCTACTGGACAGGGTGCCCATGACCTTCCCTGCAGAGCCGGCCTCACCAACCCAGGCCCGCAACCACTTGACATGGCTGGGTACTATGACGGCCTGGGCTCCTGCTCAGTCCCACAAGGCCAGACATGAGCCATTGCACATCCCTTGGGCCAAGAGCTCTGGGACCTGGGCACCGTGGGTGGTGGCCAGCGCCTGTGGGCGAACGCTCCCGTGCTCAGCCCGGCGTCCTATGCTGCAGCCCCGGGACCGGCTTCATGTTATGCGGCTGCCGCAGGCTTCACCCCTGGCCAGCTCCTAAGCACCGCGGACCTCGCGTGGCTCAGCCTGTCCGGGCAGCAATAGCTGCTGAGGCTGGTGCATTTCATACACTGTTGCTCTGTCTAATCTGGACTCGTCTTCCCTTCCGTGCCCCCCCAAGCTTATCCTCCTGCCATCGCTGCTCTGCATCTTTTTCTGACTCTTTTCAAAGTTTTTCAGAGCAGAGAATTATTGTCTTTGAGGGAACTTTACTCTTTCAGTCGTTTTCCTGTCTCAGTTCCTCTGCTGTTGTTGTTCCCTCCAATCTGTATCGCTTCAACATATGCATATATATATATATATATATATATATATATGTCACACCTATACTAAAATTATATCACCTGTACACAAACTGTCATTTCCATATCATATTTCATAATTCACATTTTTCCTTTTTAAATTTATATTACTCTAAAATATGTCTACGTATCCTCCATCCATATTCCAAGATTACAAAGCCTAAAAATAAGTGGTGGGTTAATTCTAGAGCCTGTTAAGGGGTTTAAATTATCAGAGCACAGTTGCTTTCAGGGAAAGGAGTATATAACATTGATGCTGCTCAGTTTGCCTTACAACTCAATGCTTGATGCTAGCATCCACAGATGAGGGATAACATTCATCTTTTGTTTTTCTGGGACTGTGTTACTTCACTTAGCGTAATATCTTCTAGTTCCATCCATTTACCTGCAAAGTTCATGATGCCATCTTTCTTTACTGCTGCATAGAATTCCATTGTGTACATGTACTACATTTTCTCTATCTACTCATTGATTGAGGGGCATTTGAATTGGTTCCAGCTCTTCAATATTGTGAAGAGAGCTGCAATGAACATGGCTGTGCAATATATCCCTGTGATAGGCTGAGTCTTGTGGGTATATACCCAAGAGTGGTATGGCTGGGTCAGGTGGTAAGCTCATCTTGAGTCTCTTCAGAGTTCTCTATACTGCTTTCCATAGTGGTTGTATGAGTTTACAATCCCACCAGCAATGGATGAGTGTTCCCCTTTCCCCACAACCTCTCCAGCATTTGGTATCATTTGTTTTCTTGATTTTAGCCAGTCTTATCAGAATGAGATGATGTCTTAAAGTGGTTTTAATTTGCATTTCCTTTTATTAGCGATGTTGAACATTTTTAAGATGTTTCTCAGCCATCTTTATTTCCTCATTTGTGAAGTCTGTTCAGCTCTTTATTCCATCTTTTGAGTGAGTCATTTGTTTTCTTCTTTGTTTTTTGAGTAGTTTATATATTCTGGAAGTCAAAGCTCTGTCAGATGTATCAGTGGTGAAGGTTTCCTCCCACTCTGTGGGTTTTCTCTTCACTGATTGTTCCTTTCACTGCACAGAAGCTTTTGAGTTTAATGAGGTCCCACTTGTCAATTGTCAACCTCACTTCCTGTGCAGCTGCTGTCTGATTTAGAAAGTTTTCTCCTATGCCTATGTCTTGTAGGTTGCTGCTAACATTTTCTTCTATCATCTTCAGAGTTTCAGGTTTCACGTTGAGGTCTTTGATCCATTTGGAGTTGATTTTTGTACAGGGTGAGAGGTAAGGGTTTAGTTTTATTCTTCTACAAGTGCTGATCCAGTTTTGACGACACCATTTGCTGAAGATGCTGTCTTTCCTCCATTGAGTCTTCTTGGTCCCTTTGTTAAATATGAGGTGGCTGAAATTTTGTGTGTACAAGTTTGGATCCTTAATTTTGTTCCATTCATCTACAGGTCTGTTTTTGTGCCAGTACAAGGCTGTATTTATGACTATAGCCTTGTAATATAATTTGAAGTCTGGTATATTGATCCCCCCTCTATTGCTCTTTTCACTCAGGGTTGCTTTGGCTATTTGGGGTCTTTTGTTTTTCCATAAGAATTTAAGTTTTTTTTTCCAAGTCGGTGAAGAAAGTCTTGGGGATTTTAATTGGGATTGCATTGAATCTGTATATTAATTTGGGTAGAATGGACATGTTTGGTATATTCATTTTTCCAATCCATGCGCATGTGAGGTCTTTCCATCTTCTGATGTCTTCTTGAATATCCTTCTTCGGGGGTTTAAAACTTTTGTTGTAGAGATCTTTGGTGTCTTTGGATAGGTTTGTTCCCAGGTATTTTATTGTTTTTGAGGCTGCTGTGAGTGTGAAGGTCTCCTTATATTCTCTCTCCAGTTGCTTGTTGTTGGGGTAAAGAAAGGTTCCTGATTTTTGTAAGTTAATTTTGTATCCCAACACTTTACTGAAAGTCTTGATATAAATAAGGTATTTTTGTCACAGTGATAAAAACTGATACTCTTCCAAATACGAGGTGAGAAGCTGCTTATACCATCTAAAAGCAGAAACAGACAAGCGTGAGAACACTGAGCCTGTAGGGTGCTGTCCATTCTGGCCCTCCGATTGGCTGGGCTTTTTAACATTGATATATACAATTATATTGTATACATTAATATAATATACAATTATATTGTATATATTAATGTTAAAAAGCCCACCTGTGCTGGGTGCTTAAGAAGTAGATCCCTGGAGGAGTGCTTCTGATGGTTACACTTGGTGCAGGACCATTTATCACACACCACTCCCTGTACACTGGGAACAGCCTTCTTCTCCACACACTTCTTCCATCAGGATGATCCACATCACAGTGGACCCAGAATCTGGGAGCCACTAACTAGGGGTTGAGATCCCCCCCCCAACCATGAGCCAAAATACATACTTCATCTCTGGTTGTGTCAGGTATTGGCCATAGTGATGAGAAGACTAATGTAAGTACATTGCTAATTCATTGCTGTTTTAATTCACAACTACCTAGTAACGAATCACACCAAGTCAACTTTCACATGTTTTTTAATTTTTTGCCATCTGCACATCTCCTTTGGATGTATGCCTTTGGATATTTCTCTCATGTTTTTATGTGTATGAGTGCATTGCCTACATGTGTGTAAGTATCCCCATGTTTGGCAATGCCTGTGGAGGTCAGAAGAAGGCATCAGATACCCTTGGAACTGGAGTTACAGACAGTTGTTACTGCCATGTGGGTGCCATTAACTGAAGCCTGGGCCTCTGCAAGAGCAGGTCCTGCTCTTAGCCACTGAGCTGTCTCTTCAGCTCCATTTCTCTCATTTTTAATGTGGGTTTTTTATTTGCTCCTTGTTAACTTTTAAAATGACTCAACAGGTAGAGCCCTTACCACAAGCCTGAGGACTTGAGTTTAATCCCTGAGTTCCACAAGGTGGGAGGTAGAACTGACTCCCAAGATTTGTCCTCTGACCCACACACAAACACACACAAAAAAAAAAAAAAAAAAAAAAAAAAAAAAAAAAAAAAAAAAAAAAAAAAATACCTAGCTGGCATGGTGGCACATGCTTTTAATCCAGGCACTTGGAAGCCGAGGCAGGCAGATCTCTTGTGAGTTTAAGGTCCCCCATCCTGTTCTACACAGTGAGTTACAGGCCACCTGGGGCCATAGGAAGACCCTGCCTCAAAAAGGACAAAAAAAACAAAAAAGAAAAGAGAACCTCTTTACATTAACTACATCCTTTAAAAGTAGATGTTTTTAGACTAATAGAGTATCAGATAAATCTTTTGTAAAAATGTTTTTCTTGTTTTGTAGCTGATCTTTTCCAGAGCAGAACATTTTAATTTTAATAACTTGGCTTATTAATTTTTTTTTCATGGTTTGGTTTGGGTCATTGTGTGTAAAACACTCGTAACTAAATCCAATGTTCTCTCTTCTGTCTTCTCTAACAATTTAACACTTCTGCAGTTACAGCTAGGTGTATGATTGATGCTGAATTAATCATTGTGAAAAGTGTAAAGTTATCATCTAGGTTTTTATTTGTCAATATTCAGTCATTTCAGTACTGTTTGTTTAAAAGACCATCCGTTCCTTTCAGGAGGCTGGAGAAAAATGGTCTCAGCGGCTCAGAACATGCTTCTTGACTGTTTCAAACATGTTTTTTTCCACATCCACTGGAGTTAACTGAACTGTTGTAACTCCACATTCCAGGGGGTCAATGCCCCTTTCTGGCCTCTGTGGGATATTGCACACACATGGTGCACTTACATACATTCCATGCAAACACTGATATACATAAAGAAAAGTAATAAATAAAAGGATGAAGAGATGTTCATCAGTAGTTAAGAGCCTGGCTGTTTTACGAGGACTTGGGTTTCAACCCACACCTACATGGCACTAACAACCATCTGTACTCCAGTTCCGAGGGGATCTGAGGGCTCTTCTGTCCCACAGGGGACACTGCATGATCATGGCATGCACTTACATACTTATAGGCAATACACTCATATACAATAAGATAAAAAAATAAATAAGATATTAAAATCATAAATAATCATATAATCATATTGTTTTAATTTTTTTATTGTGCTTTTTGTGATTTCATACCATCATTTTCCAACTCAGTTCAGCATATATCCCCTTCCTTCCCCCGCCACCCCTACCCATCCCAGATGCATGGCATTCTGCCTGTCTAACTTTTTCTGCATCTTTCTATGCCTCTTTTTTGTTTGTGTTTTGTTTTTTCATTTTTTAACACTAAGTGAAATTGAGGGTAAAGTGTGTGATAGAAAAGATAAAAGCATCTTTCATGTAAACCAATTTGCAAGCAGTTGTGCCCAACACCCAGTCAATTCTGGTGTCCACATCCCGCAGGGGGGGTTGCTGGGGGGGGGGGCGGTTGGGGGGGGGGCTGTCTGTTCAATCCAACGTTGTCAAAATGGTGTCCAGTCTATATTTGTTGTGTTTCACCACATTAACCCCAATCGAAGCCCTTACATTCTACCACAACCCTCCTTCCAAAGATTGTTCCCTAAGGCTTCAAAAAGGGGCACAGGGTGGATGAGAAGCAAAATCTGTAGGTACTCTTCTCTGGAGCTGATGTCTTGGTCTCTAGGTCAGTTCATGGCTGTTTTCTTTCATGCGCTGACCAGCTTGTTCCAGGTAATAACTTTCGATCACTACTAATGAAGCACATGCAATTAGATATATAGGTATAAAAACGTGGTATTAAGCCTCTCATCGCTGCACGGATAAAAAATAAAGAACAACAATTAGATATATAGGTATTTCAACAGTACATTGTTTGGTAGGTTACTTTTGTTAGACCACAGAGTTTGGATGGTTGTTATCCATGATTTACAATTTTCTCTGTTAAGTAATGGCATGGGTCATTCGTGGTGGTTTTAACATTCCTACACCACTTAATGGATGTAGCTTGTGACATCCAGCCGGATTTATTCCTCCAAGGAGATGAGCTACTAGCCAATTAGATTTGGGAATTACAGACATATGGCTGCCACTGCTTGCACAGTATTTCCAAGGCGTGAGGTGTAACTGGTGCTTGCTGAGAGGGTCTTGCTTGACTCAAGGAGACCTATATTTGCTTTACTGATTTATGGTCTTGGTAACACTCTGTCTGATTCCAGAGCCATCTGTTATACTTGCAAGTGTGGTCTCCATAAATCTTCCCATGTTTTTAAATCAGGTCTTCAACCAGCAGGGCCTTCTTTTGCCTCTCTTCCTGCAGATAATCCAGTTTGGAGGCAAGGAGCCTTTACCATTTGTGGGGGCTTGGATCCCCTGGCCAACATCTCCTTGGTAGAATAATCCATTGTTGATGTCAGAGCTCCTGTATTGATATATTTTGTTTAAGTGCATAGCTTAAGGAGACTTTAGCATTATATTTGGTTCTGAATAGAAAATAATCCTTTTCACCATTTCTATGTCCATTAGTCAATTAAAGAAGGCAGTTTTACTGATTTTACAAGAGAATACCTCTATAACAGCTGGTTCCAATCTACAGCAGGAGAACGACCTCATCATCCTCTTATTACTCCTTATTCTATGGGGGGAGTGCTGCAGACATCAGGCCCCTCTGTGGATCCTACTAGTAACAACTATTTTTAATGATTCCTAACGAAGCTTACCTTCTAGGTGCTGCAAAGGTTTTAAATCAAATATTTTTTTAAAGATCCTCCTTCCTCCATTGGCTTGCCCTGGCTTCTTCCAAATGATCCACTGACAATATTTATGGGGCTTTCTGTTCCACTGAGTTATGTCTCAGTTCATGTTTGGTTGCTATAAAGGACTCCTGAGACTGGGTGACTCATGAGGATTCTTCCTCAAGGACACAAGCACTTCCCATCAGGCTCCAATTCCCAACACTGCCACACTGAGGAGTTAAGGTTCCAACACAAGAACATGGGGTGACTCACCCAAACCATTCCAGTCTATCCTCCATTCTTTCTTTAATATCATGCTGTCCTTTTTTAAAGACAGGGTTTCACTATATAGCCCTGGTTGGACATGAACTGACAGAGATCCCCATTCTTCTGCATCCTGAGTGCTGGGATTAAAGGCAGTGCCCCCACCACAACTACATGCTATCTTAACTACTTGATCTACAGTAAGTCTGGAATCTGGAAGCTTTCATTTTCCATTGCTGTTCTTCTTCTTGACATTATGTTAGAGACATTCTGTCTGTAGCCTTTCTACACAAACTTTAGAATATGTTTGTCAATGTATTCAAAAGAAGTTGCTTGATTTGGATGGAAATTCCATCAAATCTATAGGGAAGAGATGACATCTTACCAGAATTGAATTTTTTCATTCATCTACATGAAATCTTTTCCATTTATTTAGATTTTCCTTGATTGCTTTCATCATGGATTTATAATTTATGCATAACTATTCTATAAATGTATATTTTATAGAGTTAATTAGATTCATACATAAACATTTATTTTGGCATGCTTTTACAAATGGCATTTTTAAAATCTTCAAATCCAGTTGCTCAATTGTAAGAAAGTAAATGACTTATGTATATGAATTTTGTATCTAACATTTCTTAGTTTAAGGGTTTTGTTTATGTATTTTGTTAATTCTTGAGGCCTTTTTACAAAGTCAGTCATGCCATTTGCAAACAAAGTATTTGTGTTTGTATTATTTCCTTCTCTTGATTGTGTTAGTCAGGATTTTCAGCATGACAACAAACGAACAAACAAACAAACCCAGTCTCCATAAAATACCAGGAAAATTTTCACTGGGTAAAGTCTTAGGACTTAGTAAAAGTAAATATGTGTATATTAAACAACATTGGTTTACAGACTCTGATAAAAACGGTAATGCATCTGAGTTCAATGGAGATATAAATCGCTGTTGTCCACATTTGTTTTACATAAAATGTGTAGAGCAATAACTTTGGGATTGGCACACACAAATGTTCTCCATAATTTCTCTGTTGTACAGTATCACCTTGTAGCATTCTCTTTAAGATGATTTAACATAAAAATTAAGTTTGCTTCCCAAGTTAATCATATATAGTCACCCAAAACAACATGGGTGAATTTGATGAAATCTGTGCCTTGATTCCACCCTATAGTTACGTATAATACAACTGTCTTCTGGAGACTCATGGGTTAAAAAAAAGGGGGGGGGTACAGACAGACATGAAACCTTCTAGTCAAAAACCTTGCAATTCAAATCTTAAAACTAACTATGGGAAAAGATTTGTTTGTTCCAACAGGACAAAACGTCACCAACTTAACGGCTGAGAAAGAAAAGATACAGGTTTGCATTGAGTAGGATGTACCAAAAAGTGGCAACGGAAAGGCTGACCCGTCTGAACATTCAAAGGAAGAAAAGCCTCAGATTGCCATAAACATCGAACCCCTCTGTGGATCCTACATGTAACAACTAGTTATAATGAGTCCTAATGAAACTTACCTTCTAGGTGCCACAAAGGTTCTGATATGAGAGACTTCCTTGCCTTCCCACCCATAGAACAAGGAGAAATATGACAATGATGAGGTCGCTCCCCAACTGTAAATTGGAGACAACTATTATGGAGGTAACTCTTATAACAACCAGTAAAACTGCCTTACTTTTAATTGGACTAAATAGCATAAGAACTGTTGAAAGGATTATTCCTCTTTCAGAACCAAAATATATACTCAGTCCTTAAGTCTATGCACTTATGACATCAGTAATGGATTATTATACAGGGAGATGTTGGCCAGATGGATACCAAGGCCCCACAAAAGGGGGTAAAGGCTCCTTGCCTCGTAAACATGGGATACCTGCAAGAAGAGAGGCAATAAAGCCCTGCTGATCTGGAAGACCTGACGCCCCACATTTGCGGTTTAAATAAAATCGTGTAGAGCAAGAACTTATTACCATCTTTTTATTATGTTATCTCTATAATTTTTGTTGTTACATGTATACTTGTAGCCTTCTTTTAAGCTTATTTACGTTAAAAATTAAGTTTGCTCCCACGTTAATCATATATAGCTCACCACCAAAACAACATGGGTGATTTGATGAAATCTATGCCTTGACTCCACCCTTAGTTCATGTTAAACAACTATCTTCTGGAGACTCCTATTCAAAACAAAAACAAAAGGGGGGGATACAGAAGACATGAAACCTTTTCATCAAAACCCCTGCATATTCAATCTTAAAACTAACTATGGGAAAAAGTTTGTTGTTCCAACAGGACAAAAACGTCACAAACTTAACGGATGAAAAAGAAAAGACATCAGGTTTGCATTGAGTAGGCTATGTACCAAAAAGTGGCAACAGCAAGGCGACCTCTCTGAACATCAAGGAAACCAAGCCTCAAGATTGCATAACACATCGGAACCCCTCTGTTGGATCTACATGTAACAACTAGTTTATAATGCAGTCCTAATGAAACTTACCTTCTAGGAGCCACAAAGGTTTGATATGAGAGACTATCTTGCCTTCCCACCCATAGAACAAGGAAATATAGACAATTTATGAGGTCGCTCCCAAACTGTAAATTGAGAGACAATCCTATTGTAGGGTGATCTCTTATAAAAACCCGGGTAAAACTGTTTCTTTAATTGACTACTAGACATGGGAACTGTGGAAGGGTTACTCTCTGTTCAGAACCAATATAATACTAAAGTCCTAGGGCTATGCACTCAGGCAAAATATATTAATACAGGAGCAGCCTCAGCAAAATGGATTGTTCTACCAGTGTGGATGTTGGCCAGGGGTCAAGGCCCCACAAAAGGTACGGGCTTCTTGCCTCTAGTTGGGATACCTACAGTAGGAGAGGCAATAAGACCTGCTCCGAAGTCCTGACGTTAACAGGGAGGGATGTATTGAGACCACACACTGCAAGTGTACACGCATGGCCTTGGTAATGCCAGAGAGTGTACCAAAGGCCCACTAAACCAATAAAGCAAATATGGGTCTTTGAGTCAAGCAAGACTCCCGTTCAGCACCAGCTACACCTCACCTGCCTGGAAATACTGTGCGCAGCGAGGCAGCCAAATGTGCTCTGTATATCCAAATCTAATTGGCTATGGCTCTCCCTTGGAGAATAAACCCCATGGCTGATGCCACAGCTTACACTCCTCTACAGGTTAGATGTTATAAGAGCCACAGTAAGACCCTGTCATATTTTTAACAGGGGTGGAAATTGTCAATTCATGGATTTAACATAACCAAAACATGTGGTCTATCTAAAGTAACCTACCATAACTATGTAGTGCTGTTTAAACCTCATATATCATATGCCTTGTGCTTCATTAGTAGGGTTCGAAGGTTTTTCCTGGACAACTGTCAGCCATGAAGGAAACAGCCAGAATTGACCAGAGTCCAGTCAACAGCTCCAGAGAGAGAGGGGACAGTTTTACCTTCTTCCCCTGTGCCTCCCTTTTCAAGCCTAGGGAACAACCTGCGAAGAGGGGGCGTGGGTAGAATGTAGGGCTGCGATTGGGTGAATGGTGAAACTACAGCAATGATAGTCTTGGAACTCATTTGATCAACTTGATTGATCAAACAACCTGTCACCCCCACTGGATGGTGGGGCTGTAGGTGTTGGGCACAACCGCCTGGATAGGTTTTGCATGAAGTAGCTTGTACTCATGGTTATCATTATAGCTAAAAATGGAAAAAAAAAAAAAAAATCTGAGAGAAAGATGCGGACAGTTTATGGCAGAATGCATGATTGGGATTGGGGTGGGGGTGGGGGAGGGAAAGGGCACTATAGCCTGAACTGAATTGGAAAGAAATGTATGGAAAGCACAATCAATGTTACTTAAAAAAAAAAGTTGTACTGAGAACCACACACTGCAAGTGTACAGATGGCCCTGGAATTACCAGAGTAAAGTGCCCTAACTCACGCACACTCACTGACATAGGTCTCCCTGAGTCAAGCAAGGCTCCATCGTCAGCAACCTGCTACACCCCTGCCTGGAAAATACTGTGCAGCAGAGGCAGCCATATAGACCTGTATCTGCCAAGACTAATTGGCTATTAGCTCTCCCCTTGAGGAAATAACCTTCATGCTGATGCTACACAAGCTTACATCCTCTAGGTTAGGAGAGTTATAAGACACAGTAAGAACCTTCATTGTAACAGGTAAATTAACATGGAAAAAATGTAACATATGATACATCCTCAAAACCTTGTGTCTATACCAAGTACCAACCATCACTATTAGTGCCTGTTAAAATAGCCTATATCTAACTGCTTGTCCTTCATTCGAGTAAGGATTGAAAGGTTATTCCTGGACAAACTGTCAGCCCATGAGGGGGAAAAATTGAAACCATTTCCCGTTAAAGGCAGGAACCCAGCAGGATGCCCCTTATGCCCACTCCTCTTCAACATAGTGCTTGAATACTTTGCTAGGGCAATAAGACAAGAGAAGGGAAATTAAAGGAGTTACTAATCAGAAAAGAAGTTAAGCATTATCCTTTTTGCAGATGAATGATAGTTTACCTAAGGGATGCTAAAAACCTCCACCAGAAAACTTCTAGAACGATTAAGAGTTTAGTAAAGTGGTGGGCTACAAAATTAACCTAGAAAAATCAGTGCCTTTCTTACACCAATAATGAAACAAGTGGAGAAGGAACTATAGAGACCTTCCCACTCACAATAGCCTACAAGACTAATAAAATACTTGGGAACAAACCTAACCAAGGATACCAAAGCATCTCTACAACAAATTTTTACCGCCCTGAAGAAAGAGATGAAGAATGACATCAAAAGATAGAAGACTCCCATGCTTAATTGGATTGGAAAATTAATACATTAGTAAAAATGCCTTCATTTGACCCAAATTGATCTACAGATTCATTGCAATTCCCAATAAAATTCCCATGAGCTTCTTCACAGCTTGCGAAAAAAAATCCTTAAACTTCATTGGAAAAACAAAGCCCTGAAATCAGCTAAAGCAATCCTGGGTGAAAAAGCAATAACAGGGGATTGCTCTACCAGATTTTCAAACTATATTACAGGGCAATAGTCAAAGACACCCTGGGACTGGCTACAAAATACCGGACCCATTGACCATGGAACAAAATGAAGAGCAAACTTGACCTCATACAATTCCAGCCACCTGCATATTTGACAAAAGGAAAAAAAAAAACCCTCAATTGGAGGAAGGTAGCATCTTCCAGCAAATGGTACTGGCAAAATTGGATAGCCACTTTGTAGAAGAATACAAATCAAACCCCTGCCTCTCACTCTGTACAAAAATCAGACTCCAAGTGGATCAAATCTCAAATAGAAACCCAAACCCTCAAGGTAATAGAGGAAAGAGTTGCAATAACCTACAAGCATAGGGCTGGAAAAGACTTCGAAATCAGACAGCAGCTGCACAGGAAATAAGGTCAACAGTCCAATACAATGGAACCTACATCAAAACTCAAAAGCTTCTGTACAGCAAAAGAAAACAATCAAGGAAGTGAAGAGAAAAGCCAGAGAGTGGGAGAAAATCTTCACCAGTGATAATCTGACCGAACATTAAACATCAAGAATATCCTAAAACTACTCAAAAAACACAAGGAAGAAAACAAATGAACCACTCAAAAAGATGAAGTAAAGAGCTGAACAGGAGATTTACCAGTGAGGAAGTAAAGACGGCTGAGAAACATCTTAATAGTGTTCAACATCTCATTAATTAATAAGGAAATGCAAATTAAAACCACTCTCAGATTCACCTCACTCTTGATATGACTTAGCTAAGATAAGAAAACAAACGACATCAAATGCTGAGAGGTTGTGGGGAAAAAAGGAACACTCATTCACTGCTTCCGTGGAATTAAATTGACAACCACTATGGAAAGCAGTGTGGGAGAACCTTAAAACACTCAAAATGAGCATACCACCTGACTCAATCATAAGCCATCCTGGGTATACCCAAAAGACTCACAACTATTGCAAAGAACATGCTCATCCAAATGTTTATTGCAGTCTTCTTTCACAATAACAAAGAGCTTGGATACCAACCCCACAATGTTCCCCTCAACAGATGAGAGGAGGACAAAAATGTGGTACATCTACAAATAACAATGAAGTACTTTCAGCGGATAGCAAGTTGACATTCATGAACTTTCAGGTTAATGGATGGAGCTCTAAGCCATTATGCTAAGTGAAGTAACACAGTCCACAGAAAACAAAATGTGAATGGTTTCCCCTAATTGTGAATGCTAACACAAAACCCCAGATGAAATGGCAAGGAACATTATTGTTATATTTCTCCTTTATCTGAAAAGCAACCATTTGTTATAATGTAAAACTCTTCAATGGGTCTAGAATCCACCCCCACTTACTTTCAGACTCGTAATACTGTATATTATGTGAGAGTATGTATCATATTTTAGAGTAATATAAAAAATGAAGGAACAATGTGAATTCCTAAACATAAAAAAAAGATGAGAGAAGAAGGACAGATGGCAGAATGCATGATTTCTGGGGTGGGGTGGGGGGGAAGGGAAGGGGAATATACCTGAAACTGAACTTGAAAATGATGTCTGAAATACAACAAACATCAATAAAGCATAAAATAAATTTTAAATAAATCTTTTTAAAAAAAAAAAACAGGTCTCGAGGTGTAGCCCAAGCTGATCGTGGACTCAAGATTCTACTGACTGGGCCTCCCAAGTACTGGAATTATAAGCATGAGTGGCCATGACCAGCTATGATAAAGTATTTCCAAAGAAAGTCTAGATTTCATATGTTCAGAAGACAAACATGGGTGTATTTTGACACGGGTCAAGTAGAGAACAGAAGCTACCCAAGATCAACTCCATTCCTGAATCTAAAGACACCAAGGTGTAATGGCAGAAAAACATGTGTCCCTACAGCCTTTTGAAGATCCAAAAACAAATGCAAATTTGGGAAGGAACCTAAGAGCCTCTTTCTACTGAATAGACATGACATACTATCCTGCCACGGGATTTGTTTGGAGAAGAGTTCCAAGTTGGTGGATTGAGCATCTTCCTCAGTGCTTTCTTATTAGACTAAATAATGTAATGTAATATAATGAAATGATATAATAATATATATAATATAATATAATTAATATGATGGTTATAGGGTAAATCCTCCACTTAAAAATGAAATATCCCTGGCTATATTCTAAACATAGGTGTTTTGGGGACAGGCCCTAATCCTAAATCCTCTTGATATGTTGTTTATTTATTTATTTTAATATTTTATGGGATTCACAGTATAAGAGCACAGTTGTTTTTCAATCAACATTGAATTGCTCAGTTTGCCGATAATTAAGTAATTGTTGCTAGCATCCCAGATGAGTTGCTTACCATTCATTCGTTGTTTTCTGGGACGTGTACTTCACTTCAGCATGATACTCTCTAGCTCCAAGCCATTTACTGCAAAGCTCATTGATGTCATTCTTTTTTCTTTTTTTTTTTTGTTCGTCTTTCGAGGCAGGGTCTCCTGTAGCTCCACGCGTCCTGGAACTCTACTCAGAGACCAGGCTGGTCTTGCTCACAAAGATTCCTCCTGCCTCTGCCCTCCAAGTGCAGGATTAAAGGCTGCGCCACCACTGGCACTGGCATGATGTCATCTTTCTTTACCATTGCATGAATCCATTGTGTAGATGTACCACATTTTCTCTACTCCACTAGTTGAGGGGCACTTGATGGTGGTTCAGCTCCTTGCTCTTGTGAAAGGAGCTGCAATAAACATGGGTGTGCCAGTATCCTGCTGTAAGCTGAGCTTGTGGGTCATGCCCAGGGGTGGTATGTGCTGGGTCAGGTGGCAGTTCAATCCAAGTCTTCAAGGGTTCGACACACTGCTTTCATAGTGGCTTGTACCAGATTACATTCCCACCAGCAGTGGATGAGTGTTTCCCTTTCCCCACAACCTCTCCAGCACTTTGGTATCAGTGTTTTCTTGATCCTAGCCAGTCTTATTGGAGTAAGATGATATCTTAAAGTGGTTTTGATTTGCATTTCCTTAATATTATGTGTGTTGAACACTTCTTAAGATGCTTCTCAGGCCATCTCTAATTCCTTACTTGTGAAGTCTCTGTTCTGCTCTTTGCTCCATCTATTGGGTGGGTCATTTGTTTTCTTTTTCTTTGTTTTTTCGAGTAGTTATTGTATTCTGAAATCAATGCTTGTCAGATGTATTGTGGTGAAGGTTTCCTCCCCCCTCTGTGGGACTTTCTCTTCACTTCCTTGATTGTTTCTTTTGATGTACAGAAGCTTTTCAGGATTTATGAGGTCCCATTTGTCAATTGTTGACCTTAATTCCTGCACAGCTGCTGTCTGATTTAGGAAGTCTTTTCCTATGCCTATGTCTTGTAGTCTGGTGGATATTTTTTACTAGTCTAGCCAAAGTCCCCAAACACTTGACCTTTGTTGCAAATTAAGTTAAAGAACAGAGGTAATTGCAAAGTGAATGTCTTGGGCCATTGTGCTAGATATACAAAATACTCTAGAATGGGTAATTGTAAAGAATAGAAATGTGTTTCCTTTTCCTTGCAATTCTGGAGGCTGAGAAGTCTAAGATGAAGGCATCAGCAGGTACAGAGCCTGGAAACGTGCACGCGCGCGCACTGCCGCGCACACACACACCACACACACACTTCCAGGATGACACCTGTTGCTGCATTCTCTAAAGGGAGAAACCCAGTGTCCTTGTACAGCAGGAAGGCAGGAAAGCAAATTCTCTCGGCCTTTTGTTTTTATTTTATTTATTTTTTATGTGTATGAATGTACTGTCTGCATGTAGGTTTGTGCACCCATGTCGTGCAATGCTGCGGAGGTCATGAAGAGGTTGTCAGATTCCCCTTGAACGGTAGTTAAAACGGCGGCGTTACACGTCTACGCTGCGTTGGGTGCTGGGATGAACCGCAGGTCCTCTACAAAAGCAGTCAGTGCTCTTAACCCCTAGGCCATCCCTCAGTCAGTGTTTTTACTAATTTAACCTCACCTGTGAGAGTTCTGCCTTGATGACCTAATTACTGAGTTCCTAAAGGCCCCACCTCTTAATACCACCATGTTGGCACCTAAATTTCAATGCAGGAATTTGGGGAAAAATATTCAGACCATAGCAGTGAGTCACACCAAAACTGAAAAACTCCTTTTCCATTTTTATATGTAAACATTCTGTCTTATTTTAGCCCCACTTTTATTTCTACATCGCTTTGTGGGTGGTTTTATTCAAGATGATGGAATAGTCTATTAATTTAAAAAAGCAAAAAAAAAAATACATAATGCCCTCTTTTTTTTTTTTTTTTTTTTTTTTGGTATTTTTGAGATCAGGGTCTCCCTTTAGTCCAGCTGGCCTGGAGCTCACTCTGTTAGACCAGCTTGGCCTTGGAATTCACGTGAGGATCACAAAACCTGCCTCTGCCTCCCAAGTGCTAGGATAAAGGCTAACGCCACCACACCCGGCTTAAATTGTCATCTTTTTTTGTTTTTTTTTTTTTGTCTTTTTTGGGACAGGGTCTCCCTTAGCCCCAGCTGTCCTGGAACTCACTTCTGTAGGAACCAGGCTGAACTTGAACTCACAAAGATCCACCTGCCTCTGCCTCCCAAGTGCTAGGATTAAAGGCATGTGCCACCATGCCCAGCAAATTGTCACTTTTTAAAGCACAGAAGTCGGATCACTTGCAGGTGGCACTGAAATGCTAACATCCCTGTAAACCTAGCAACATTTGAGTGCTAGCACTGATAAAGACTCAGAAAAGCCGCAGAAAACATAGTGTAGAAATAAATTTTTTTTTTGTTTTTGAGCAAGGTCTCCCTATGTCCCACTGGCCTGCGAGCTCACTTGAGACAGGCTGGCCTTGAATTCACGGAGATCCACCGCCTCTGCTCTGCTGACAGAAAAATGGGGTTTGTTTTTAGGGGGTTTTGTGTTGTTTTTTGGTTGTTTGTTTCTTGGAAAAAAAAAAAGTTCCTACCTCTTGATTCAGTAATCCACACCTTTGAATATACTTGAAGAAACACTTAGAGATGTAAGGTTTTTCTATGGACAGATTCCTCTGAATCTTAATGATAATCATGACAAAATCAAAAAGATATCAGATGTCCAGTAAAGGGAAACTGGTAAGGATATTATGATACATCTACATACAGAATCTTGCATAGTCATGTATTAAAAGCATATTTTTACCCTGCACTGGACCCAGATTCAGATCTTTGCAACCAGCCCTGGAGAGCAGGTAACAGACCCAGCATGGGGCGGTGGTCTCATGGGTTCCACTTGCCCAGTGTGTGCATGAGGCTGACCTCACTCGCTGGTAAACACATTCTTACAGAGGAATTCCAAGAATATAAAATTACTCAAAAACAAAGGACAAAGAACAAATATCAGATTAAAGATGGGCTGAAAGATCTAACAGAGGGCTGGGAGGTGCTCAGCAGTTAAGAACACTAACTGCTTCTTGCCAGAGACCCGCGGTTCTATTCCCAGCACCCATAAATGGCGGCTAAGAACCGTCTTTAACTTCAGTTCCAGTGAATCCAGACACCCTCTTCTGACCTCTGCAGCATTTGCACGAATGGGTTCACAAACACTACATGCACAGTACATTCATACACATAAAAAATAATAAAATAGGTGTGAGTGGCGCACACCTTTAATCCTGCATCTGCAGGTGAGGAGGTGATCTTTGTGAGTTCAAGGACAGCCCTGGTCTACAGAGTGGACGTCCAGGGACCAGCTGGGGTACAGGGAGACACTGACTCAAAAAAACGACCAATAAATAATAATTAATATAATAATACTAATAATAATAAACAAAATAAAATTTTACACATTTTAAAAATAAATAATAAATAACAAATAATAAAAATTTAAAAAATGGAGTCTGAACAGAGCTCAGGATGAAGTACAGATGGCTAAAGCTGGGCATGGTGGCCCATGCCTTTAATTTCCCAGCACTTGGAAAGAGGAGGCAGGGGTTCTGTGAGTTCAGGTCAGCTGTCTACATAGTGAGTTCCCGGAAAGCTCCGGCTACAAAAGACCAAAAAAAAAACAAAANTGAAAGGAAACAGCCAGAATTGACCAGAGTCCAAACAACAGCTCCAGAGAGGTGGACGTTTTCTTCTCATCCAACTGTGCCCCTTTCCTAAGCCTAGGGAACAATCTGTGGACGCGGTGATGGTAGAATGTCAGGGCTGCGATTGGGGCTGGAATGTGAATTGTGAATGTAACTAAGCAATATAGTCTGGGACACTCATTTGATCAACTTGATTGAACATACACACCCTCACCCCCCTGCTGGATGGTGGGGCTGTGGGGGTTTGGGCACAACAGCCTGCAAATTGGTTGATGGCTAGTAAACATCTTTTTTTTTTTGGCTAGTAAAAATAAACATCTTTAAAAGTCTTCAACATTAGTAGTTATTAAGGAAATACAAATTAAAACCATTTTAAGATTTCATCTTACCCCTGTAAGACTGGCCATGATCAAGAAAACAAATGATACCAAATTCTGGAGAAGTTGTGGGGAAAGGGGAACACTCACTCACTGCTAGTGGGAATGCAAACTTGTGCAACCCCTATGGAAAGCAGTGTGAAGAACCCTTAAAAGACTAAAAATAAACCTACTATTTGATCCAGCCAACCACTCCTGGGTGTATACCCAACGGATTCATCCTATTGCAGAGACACATGCACATACATGTTTATTGCTGCTCTTTTCACAATAGCAAATAGCTGGAAGCAACCTAAGTGTGTCTCAACTGACGAGTGGATAATGAAAATATGGTACATTTACACAATGGAGTTCTATGCAGCAGTAAAGAAAGATGACATCATGAAATTTTTAGGTAAATGGATGGAAATAGAAGATGTTATGCTAAGTGAAGTAACACAGACTCAGAAAAACAAATGACATATGTTTCCCCTCATTCGTGGATCCTAACACCAAATCCATATATGTAAGTATATAACATGATGTAACTGCAGGAATCAGGTAAATGAAAAGGAACCAGGAAGGTAAAGGGAAAGAGGAAACCTAAGACTGAAGTTTAGTAGGTGACAGGTGTTACTAAGGGAGGAATGGATACAATCAATGTATCTAAATGAGAAGGGAGTAGAAGAGTTATAGAAGGAAAGGGGGGAATAAAGGGGGAAAACCAGAGCCTAAGAAAACTGGGGCCATAGGAGACTGGCAGTATCAAAGGAGAAATGGGGATACTTTAAATGGAAAGGCATGGAGAAGACATGGAGGGAGGGCTAGACAGATAAAGGGAGAGAGGAGAGATAAATAATGCCTTGCTAGGGTAAAATACACCTGAAAGAATCATATTAGTCTAACAACCTATTGACACAATACCTCTCCATGAGTCCATATTAAAAAATGAAGACTACATATCAAAAAGAAAAAATTAATCCTAAAACTTGGGAGGCAGAGGCAGGTGGGTCTTTGTGAGTTCAAGGTCAGCCTGGTCTACAGAGTGAGTTCCAGGCCAGCTGGGGCTACATGAAGACCCTGTCTCAAAAAGACTGGAAAAAAATAAAAAAACATTACCAGACAGGAGAAACCTCTTCCTTTGAGTTGTTGTCCAGGGTGGTCCAAGAGACTCCCAAAATTACACTGGTTACTGCCTCAGCCCTTGATGGCCTCCCAGATCCTGAAGGTAAGACCCTATTGCTAAAGACAGGACATACTTCAGAGACTGGATCTTGAGCAATGGAGGGTGCAGAAAGATGGTAAGAGCCAGAGAGGTGATGCAAGACCAAATTGAAATTAATGCACCCATGTTGTGCAATGCCTGTGGAGGCCAGAAAAGGGTGTAGAACCCTGGAACTGAAGCTATGGGTGGTTGTTAGCTGCCCTATAGGTGCTAGGAACAGAACTTTTGTAGGAATAAAACTTTGCCTGGCTTGAGGCAAGAACATGTAAGACTTGTCCCGAAAAACCTCCGAGAGTTATGTGATATCTCTGTGGGCATTCAGTTGTCTCTGTGATTTATCTGTACCTCCGGAAGGCCCGGGATATTACAGTGCTTTCTTGCCTCACCTATCTCTGCAAAGTTCCAGAACCAGATGGCCCCTTCCCTTGAGGCATTGAGCACAAACAGGAGCTCTGCAGCCTGCCCCCATTAGAGCCAAGGTGGCTCACCCCTCCCTTCCACCTGCCCCCTACTTCCTTGCCCAAAGCACAGTAACTTTTGGTATATAAGCACACTGCTGGCATGAATAAAGAGAGAGTCTATTCTCCCGGGCTTTCTTAGTTCGTGTCTGTTTGTCTTTCTTTGTCTTTCCATTCCATCAGGTAAATAGCTCGTGGTCCCCTCCTCCCTCCTTGCCGGAGCTAAGCCTAGAAACTGTCAGCTGCTGGCAGGAGACAGCCTTGAAGCTTGCAGTTCTGTGGGATTGCCAGGGCCCATTCAAGAGAGGGAAGAAGATCATGTGGATAGCTGCCTCGCATGACTAAAGGACTATCAGACGATTAGTAAACTCTGACAAACTTTGGTCCTCTGAGAGAACAGATTGTGCTTTTAACCACTGAGCCATCTTTCTTTCATACAAATTTTGAATATAATTTTAATTATTTTCATTTTCACTTTTGTTTTTTGAGATAGGGTCTCACTGTGTAGTTCTAGCTGACCTAGAACTATGTAGACTAGGCTCATTTTGATTTTTATTTTATTTTAATTTATTTATTTCTGTATGTGTATGAATGTACTGTTTGCATGTAGGTCTGTGCATCCGTGTCATGCAATGCCACGGAGGTCAGAAGAGGGTGTTGGATTCCCCTGGAACTGGAGTTCTCCTGGAATTGGAGTTTCGGGCGGTTCTCGGCCGCCATGTGGGTTCTGGGATTGAACCCGGGTCCTCTGCAAGAGCGGTCGGCGCTCTTAACCGCTAGGCCATCTCTCCAGCCCAAGACTAGGCTCATTTTGAACTTGTGGTAATCCTGCCTCTCAAATGCTGAGATTACAGATATATTACCAGATAGCTCAGTAGTCATTTAAATATGGGGGGGAAGACAGACATAGGGGGTATGTATTTTAATCCTAGCACTTGGGAGGGAGAGACAGGTGAATCTCTGTAAGTTAGAAGCCAGAATGGTCTACATAATGAATTCCAGGCCAGTCAGGGCTTCATAGTGAGACTCTGTCTAAAAAAATTATAAATAGATAGGTAGATAGATAGATGATAGATAGATAGATGATAGATAGATAGATAGATAGATAGATAGATAGATAGATAGATAGATAGATAGATATTGAGGGGGAAATCCTAAAATGTGAACCCTGATCAACCACGAATTCCTGTCTTAATTTTCCTACATATATTACCTGTATTTCCCATTACCATGCATTTTATCATTTTAAGTATAACCGTGTCTTAGTATTACAAAGGATTGACCCAAAGAGCCCCCGAGGATACCAAATCTGAGGATGCTTATGTTAAAAGTTTCTGGTATTTGGGGGCTGGAGAGATGGCTCAGTGATTAAAAGCAATAACTGCTCTTGCAGAGGACCTGGGTTTGATTCCCAGCACGCACAAGGAAGCTAAGAACCATCTTTAACTCCAGTTCTAGGGGACTCCGCCACCCTCTTCTGACCTCTGCAGCATTGCATGACACGGGTGCACCTAACTACATGCAGGCAGTACACTCACACACATAAGAAGTAAGAAAAAGTCTTGTATTTGGACTGGCTCATCAGTTAAAAGCATTGGCTGCTCTTGCAGAAGACCTGGGTTCAGTTCCCAGCACTCACCTGACAACCATCTGTAACTTTAGTTACATGGGAATATCATGCCCTCTTCTGACCTCCAAAGGCATTGCACAACACGAGTGCACTTACATACATGCAGGCAATATTCATACACATAAAATAAAAATACAGCTGGGCGTGGTGATGCACGACTTTAATCCCAGCACTCTGGAGGCAGAGGCAGATGGATCTCTGTGAGTTCAAGGCCAGCCTGGTCTACATAGTGAGTTCCAGGACAACTGGGGTTACAGAAAGACCCTGTCTCAAAAAGACCAGATAATAATAATAATAAAATATTTTTCAAACATAAAGTTTCTGGTATTTGTACATAACCTATCCACATCCTCCCATTTACCATAGCTTATCTCTAGATTATCTATAATTCCTAACAGAATGCAAATTACTATGTAACTAGTTGTTATTGTTATCCTGGGTTATTTAGAAAATAATGAAAAGGAGGAAAATCTACACATGATAAGACAGATGTAATTTTTTTCAACTTTTTTTTTTTGTCTTTTCAAGACAAAGCTACTCTCCAGCTTTTCAAGACAGGCTACTCTCCCTGTAGCCCCAGCTGGCCTGGAACTCGCTCTGTAGACCAGGCTGGCCTTGAACTCACAAAGATCCGCCTGCCTCTGCCTCCCAAGTGCTAGGATTAAAGGTGTGAGCCACCACGCCCGGATCTTCAACATTTTTTGATCCATGGTTGGTCGAATCACAGATGGGAATTTCCTGATACAAAAGGCTAATTATACACAGCACGTTTATTTATGGGTAGATATGTGTAGGTATGTTCTGCCATGTTTAAAATCTTATCCCTTTGAGGAAATAATCCCAGGTCCAGGAAACCATCCTAAAATAATAAGAGATACAGAAAATACTTTATGCCTTCCAAGGTCATAGATTGCATTGCCATAAACAAAGGTTATTGTGCTATGGGTACAGTGTGTGGACATTTTTATTAACAAGAGGTTCTGCCTAAATAAAAATCCAGAAAGCAAAGAGTAAGTGATTTCTTCCTGAGGCTGCTGAATTTGCTGAAATGTATAAAAATCATACATCTCAGAACTCACTGAGCCTCACAGATCACTGCTCCAGTGCTTCCAAATACTTTTTACCACAGAATCCTTACCTGAAATAAAGTCTTAGGAGAAACTTCAATATATCAACCCAACAGCAAAACAGCTACCATGGTTGAAACATGAGAGGTAGAACTAAAACTCAACCCATTTGATATTTGCTCTAAGGAACCCAGACATTCTATAAAACATTACTTGAGAACCATTCGGGGCAGAAGGATTCATTGACCCCATTAATTATACCCTTTAATTAACTTTTTCTGTGTAACCCCTTAAAGCAGATAGGCAGATCCTTTTCTGTAAGGGTAGTATACACCTATGCACCTGTAATCCTAGCACTTGGAAGACAGAGGTAGAAAGACTGCAAGCTGAAGACCAGCTTAGTCTATAATACTGACATCCAGTCTGGGCTACATAGCAAAGCCTTATTTTAAATCAATAACAACAACAACACTTTGACAAGACTACACGCAATGGAGCCAGAGGGAAGAATGAAGGTGCTGGTCCCCTAGAATGGGAATGAGAGACATAAAGTACAGGGCAAGCGTGGTACCTAAAGGGACCACGTTGTCTGGGACAATAGGTATCCAGAGGTGTTACTGGAAGCCAACAGTGTGACAACAGGAACCACCTGCCCAATATGTGTTCATCCTAGGACACCAAGCTTTGAGCAGTTGGGACTAAGGACAGCTGCAACAGCAAAGTGCATTGCAAGCCAAGCAACAATGGGGCTCTCTGCAGCATCAGAATCAGATCAATATAAAGAAGCAAGGATATTGTATTTTTACACATCTGAAGTTAGATGCTGCAACAACTGCAATACCTTGTGTCACAAACTACGGTGGTTTAAATGAGAAACGTCCTCCATAAGATCATGTATTGGATTGGGAGTCCCTGTCTCAAAAGCAAAAATAATAAACTTAAGAATGTAGATTTAACAGACAAATTTCCTAATTTTGTATTTATTTATTTTAGATGTATTTATCTGAGAAAAGAAACATGGTGTTTTTTTTCTTTCCAATAAATGAAGTCATAATAATGACTTAAATCCAAAAAAAAAAAAAAAAAAAAAAAAAAAAAAAAAAAAAAAAAAAAAAAAAAAAAAGATCATGTATTTGAAAGCTTGGTCCCCAGTTGGTGGTGCTGTTTGGGGAGGATTAGAGTCTGGCCCGGCTGGAGGAAGTATGTTAAGAGGTTGAGGGGAGATTTGAAAGTTTATAGCCTCACCCCATTTCCAGTTCCCTCTCTGTTTCTCATTTGAGGTTAATGATTGGACTTCTTATGTAGTCTAGGCTGGCCTTGAACTATTGATCCTCCTACCTCTACTTCCCAAGTGCTGAGATTACAGGCATACACCACCATGCTCAGCTGGAAGCCCCATCTTTAAGTAGCTTTCATTTGGCACCCTGCAAGGAGACTTCAAAATAAGCCCCAAACCAAAAACCAAAATACAAACTCAAACAGAACAAAATCAACAAACTAACTAAATAAACAAAAACAAAGCAAAACACAAAAAATTTGGTCCTGTATCAGATTTGTTCAGAAACTTCCCTCAAACATTTCAGTCTGACAACACCTCCAAGTTAGAGTCAATAATTTCTAAGCTCATCTTTATATTAGATTTCCAGACTCCACAACTCTTAGGACTTATACGTATCCCCCTAAAATTGACAAATAAAAAATTTTGAATGGGAAGTGAGGTTTAACTAATTGTAAGTGATGAAATTTGAGTTTATAGGGGGGGACTCTAAGGCTTTCTCTAGTCCATATTTCTATAGATCTGATGGTATGTTTCCAGGCTCAAAGAATTAAACACATGTAGAGGCATGCAGGGAAGCAGGGAAGGTAACAGGCACACACGCAATCTAGATGGACAGATGTTAGTTTCTACTTGCATGCTTGAACAAGAGACTAGGTCTTGCACAGAGTGTCACGCTAAAGACCTTTAAAGGCCTTGACTGAGCAATTTGGCCGTACTGCCATCTTCCCATTTCAAAACGTTTCCGATTTCCTTTGCTCTTTGAAAAGCATGAAAGCCGCTTCTGACCACAGAGACTAATGTGCTGTCCCTTTTATCTCCAAAGTGAGGTCCTGATTGGTTCCAGTGAAAGTGATTTTCCCAAACTTGGCCGCCAGCTGTAATTGGCTTATATGTGACCCATCCATTTCAGCATGCTCATTAGAGCTGGGTGCTGGGCTCTTTAGTTCCTGGCAGGCATCTTTTCCAGCTCCCACATGCTACTCCTACTCCTTGGCTTGTGACCCTTTTCTATCATTCTAATTTCTGCTTCTCTTGTCACATCTTCTCTGACTCTCTTGCTTTCTTTTCTCCTTGTAAAGAATCTTGTGATTACACGGGATATACTCGGATAATCTAAGATCATCTCCTCATCTGAAGATACTTGATGCTGCATGCCTATAACTCTAGTGCTTCAGGAGTCTGAGGCAGGAGGACCATAGGTCGGAGGCTAACCTCCTGTTTCAAAAAAAAGGTATATATCTATATATATATATATATATATTATATATATATATTGCTTATTTGACCATGTTCGCCATGTTCTTTTTGTTATGCAGATGTGTCTCCATTTATGATGGTGCCAAGCTGCTATAAACCCATTGTAGGTTGAAATATCTTGAGTTGAAGGTTCATAATCCAGGAACATAGTGCCCCACAGAGTGTCAGTTGTTTCTGCTGGCGATCATGTAGCCATGGGGAACTGTGGTTCAAGGATGCTGTGCAGCATCGCAACTGAAAATCCTACCTCACACTGCTGGCCTTGGAAAGATTAAAATGCAGACTTAAAAGTGTGATTTCTGCTGAATTTCTCTTGGTTTCACACCACTGTGAAGGCCAACCATCATGAATGGGACTATCATCAGGGACCCCTGTGTAAGGTAATACATTCATGATGATGTACCAGCAGTCAGAAGTACTTGGTGCTCTTCCAGAGAACCTGAGTTTGCTTCTCAGCTACCCACGTTGGGCAGCTCACCATAGCCTGTAACTCCAGCCTCAGGGCATTGGATATCTTCTCCTGGCCTTCTCGAGCACTGCACTCACTTGCACAAACCTACACATATGCACACACATATACATATATGTAAAAATAAAATAGATTAATTTTTTTAACATTTTTAGTTGGGTTTTTTTTTTTTTGTCTTTTTGAGGCAGGGTATCCCTTTATTCCAGCTGGCCTGGAGCTCACTATGTAGACCAAGCTGGCCTTGACCTCCCAGAGATATGCCTGCCTCTGCCTCCCAAGTGCTGGGATTAAAGGCAGGTGCCAACACACCCAGCAATTTTTTGTTTTTTAACTTATTTTTATTCTATTTTTATGAGTGTTTTGCCTGTATATTTGTAAGTGTACCACATCTGTGCAATGCCTGGGAGGCCAGAAAAGGGTGTGGAAGGAGTTACAAATGGTTGTGAGCCACCACGTGGATGTTGAGAACTAAACCCAGGTCCCCTGCAAGAACAGCTAGTATCGTAACTGCTGAGTCATCTCTCCAGCACAACAAAATAGATCTTTTAAAAATGTTTTCTGGGGCCTGGAGAGATGGCTCAGCGGTTAAGAGGACCAACTGCTCTTGCAGAGGACCCAGGTTCGATTCCCAGCACCCAAATTGCTGCTAAGAACTATCTTTAACTCCAGTTCCAGGGGAATCCAACACCCTCTTCTGACCTCCACAGCATTGCACCACACGGGTACACCTACTTATATGCATACAGTACACTCATACACATAAAATAATAAAAAATAAATGTTTTCTGGAGCCAGGCATGGTGGTGCACGCCTTTAATCCCAGCACTTGGGAGGCAGAGGCAGGTGAATCTTTGTGAGTTCAAAGCCAGCCTGTCTCAAAAAGACCCCAAAAAAATCTTCCTAATCAAATAATAATAATAAGCAAAGAATAATGGTGCACACTTATAATCTCAGCTCTTGGGAGGTGGAAAGAAGGTGGATCTAGAATTAAAGGCAGGGCTCAATTAGGTTGTCATTTTTATGCCATCTTGCCTCAAAAAATAAAAATAAAGTGGGATATAGTGGTTCAATCATCGTGTGTCAGAATTAAGCAGGATTTTGAAAAATGGCCAGTCGATGACTCTTGCTTTATAAATAGGAAAGTTAAAGACCTTTAGTTTTTAGAGTAAATATTTCAAAACCTGCCCCACCCCTCCCCACCCCTACAGAAAGATCAAGTCTGTTCTCTCTATAGACCACATACTCAGAAATAAGGGGACAATATCTTTCTTGTTCGCCATGATGGATGGATGGATGGATGCATGGATGGTTGCATGGATGAATGGATAGATGGATGGATAGGTGGGTGGGTGGATGCATGCATGGATGCATGGATGAATGAATAGATGGATGGATAGGTGGGTGGGTGGGTGGATGGATGGATGCATGGATGCATGGATAGATGCATGGATGAATGGATAGATGGATGGATGAATGGATAGATGGATGGATAAGTGGCTTGGTGGGTGGATGGGTAGATGGATGGACGAATGCATGGATGAATGGATAGATGGATGGATAGGTGGGTTGGTGGGTGGATGGATGGATGGATGGATGGATGGATGGATGGATGGATAAGTGAGTGAGTGGCTGAGTAAATGAGATTTCCCCAAATTAAAGGGCATGTTAACCTCACAACTGAGGCTAGAATCTAAGTGCTTTAATTTCCAGCTCAGTTGTTCCCAGCATTTCATAGTCAAACTTCATATATAGTGTCAAATATATTGATAAGTACCTATGTCAACAAACTGACTTACAAGGACTATTATTTTCCAAAAATTAAATATACCCTCAAAGGATAAGTATCTGCCATTCATTGAATTTTCAAAAGAAATATACATTTTTCCACTCTGTCAATCCTTTCCAAGTACCTGTTAGGAGTACTAGTTTCTATGCACATTTGGTTGATATAGTAAGATCACACTTAAAAATAACTGAGGTTATTTTTATTTCTGGCATTCTTTATTTTATTCACAAGTGAAAAAGTCTTCAAAAGAGCATTTTTTTTTTTTTGGTCTTTTCGAGACAGGGTCTTCCTGTAGCCCCAGCTAGCCTGGAACTCTCTCTGCGGACCAGGCTGGCCTTGAACTCACAAAGATCCACCTGCTTCTGCCTCCCAAGTGCTGGGATTAAAGGCATGCACCACCACGCCTGGCCAAAAGAGCATTTTCTTTTTTTTGGTCTTTTCAAGGCAGGGTCTCCCTGTAGCCCCAGCTGTCCTGGAACTCACTCTGTAGACCAGGCTGGCCTTGAACTCACAAAGATCCGCCTGCCTCTGCCTCCCAAGTGCTAGGATTAAAGGCGTGCGCCACCACGCCCGGCCAAAAGAGCATTTTCAAGCTGGAGATATGGCTCTTTGGTTAAGAACATTGGCTACTCTTGCAGAGAGTCCAGATTTAGTTCCTTTTGTCAGCATTATTGAAGTATAGTTGACAAGTAAAATTTTTATATATTCAAAATGTTAAATGTGATGTTTATAATCACACATAGATTGTAAAATTATTACCACAGCCAAACTAAATACTGTATCTATGACTTTACATAGTTACTGTTGGGGGGGTGTACATGTGTGCACACTCAAATATGTTTGAACTGAGTACTTTTAAAAATATATTTCTCTTGGGGCTGGAGGGATGGCCTAGCGGTTAAGAGCGCCGACCGCTCTTGCAGAGGACCCGGGTTCGATCCCCAGCACCCACATGACGGCTGAGAACCGTCTGTGACTCCAGTTCCAGGAGAACTCCAGTTCCGGGGGAATTGAGACCCTCTTCTGACCTCCGCGGCATCGCACGACACGGGTGCGCAGACCTGCATGCAGACAATACATTCATACACATAATAAATAAATTAATTAATTAATTAAAAAAATATATATATATATATTTCTCTTAGTAGTTTTCAAGTATGTAATTCATTCTATTAACTATAGTTGCCGGGCTGTGCATCAGTTGGGTCTCCAAAGCCTGTTTGTTTGTCTTGCAATGCAAGTTTGTGCCCTTCGGCCAATATCTCATCCTCTTCCTGGTAACTGCCTTTCTACTGTTTCCATGAGTTTGGCTTTTGTTGTTCAGTTTTGTTTTGTTTTGTTTTGCTTTGTTTTTTGTTTGTTTGTGTTTGTTTGTTTTTTAAGAAAGTGTCTCACTATGTAGCCCTGGATGGCCCCTAATACCCACTGTGTAGTCTAGGCTAGTCTGAAGTTCTTGACAGTCCTCCTGCCTCAACCTCCTGAGTTCTGGAATTACAGGAACAGACCCCACACCTGGCTGAGTTTGACCTTTTTATATTCCATTTTTTACTTGTCCCTCTGGTTTACTTCACTCAGCATAATAGCCTGCTTATTGATCTATGTTGTCACAATTAAGAGGCTTTCCTTCTTTTTTCAAACTGAATAATGTAGGAAGCTTCTCTTGCTACGAGCAGGTACAGAGCAGGTACAGAACAATCCTGCTAAGGGAAGGGGAGCACAGTGGCCACCTGCAGTCACTGTGGAGAACTAACCCCTCTGCCCAGAGGTCAGTTGGTCACTTTCATAACCCAATCTGAGAGGTACTTCCAACTCGGGTCCTTAGCCTGGGCAGTGGAACGCCTCCCATCTGGCCATGCCTTCCCACCTGCCCAAAGACTGCAGGTCTCTGGACAGGAATTTCAAGCTGATGGCTGATGGCCAATCTTCAGCCTACACCAACTCACAATTCACTCCACAGGTTGATGACCTGATTGGTCTCCTACCAACCCCACGCTAGCTTACCAGGTTAGTGATCAGATAGATCCCTGTCCAACCCACTAGCCACCAACACCGGAAATCCAGGCCTGCTTCGGCCTACATACATGTAAAATAATGGACCCAGGAACACTGTGTAATGATGGTAATGAAGGATTTGATTTATTGCCTGCTGCAAGTCACTTTTATAAGCAAAATGATGTCATCTCCCAGAGCCAATCACAGACCCTCAGGCTTGTGCCACTGTATACTGCTGCTCCACCTAGCATCATGTGCCTGGGCCACATTGCTCCCTCTTGGGGTCAGAGGAATCCCATGATTTCCACATTGTGCCCTGAGGGATGCTAGCTGAGAACTAGCCCCTAATTCAAACTGGATCGTCCCACAGAATAATATATATTATATTGGGTATGTGCACATATTTAAAGCTCATTAAGATTGATAGGTATATATGACTATAAATGTGTTATTGATTAGGCAGATGATTATGTGTATATCACGCTCTCCTTTTCTATTTATCTTTTGTGCTACTTTGACTGTGTCCCCTCCAAAATTCAAGTGCTGAATCTTTGTTTATATGTCTTTTTATTTTTTTGAGCCAGGGTCTCTCTGTGTATCCTAGACTGGCCTGGACATGCTATGTAGCCCAGGCTGGTCTAGAAGTCACAGATATCCTCCTGCCTTAGCCTCCTAAATACTGGGATTATAGATCTGAGCCACGTTGGGCTTCCCACAACTCTTTTTTTTTTTTTTTGAGACAAGGTCTCCCTGCAGCCCCAGCTGACCTGGAACTCACTCTGTAGACCAGGCTGGTCTTGAACTCACAGAGATCTTCCTGCCTCTGCCTCACAAGTGCTAGGACTAAAGATGTGGGCCACCACGCCTGGCCCAACTCTTAACGGCCAATGTGATAGTAAGGAGACACGGGACCAGTGAGAGGTTGCTGAGTCCTGAGGACCCCTCCCCTCCTGAGTGGGATTAAGGCCCTCAGAAAAGAGGCTTCAGGCATCCTGGTGATGTCCTGTCCTGTGAAAGCACCATGTTCCACTCCATGAGGCTTTCAAGGTGCTGATATTGAAGCAGATGCTGGTCTCTCATTAAACAAATAACCTTCTGGTACCCTTTATCATGGACTAGCTTCATGAAGATCTAGTTTATAAATTCTTCTGTGGTATCTTGTTATGTCAACACAAATGGACTAAGGTACTTTTTGCAGACATTCAGGTTATTAACATGTTTTGGCAATTCCGAATAATGTTTCAATGAGCATAGAAATTCAGATATTTCTCCAAAGACTGATTTTAGTCAGGCATGGTGATTCTCAGCAGTAATCCCAGCACTTAGGAGACTGAGGCAGAAGGATTATCATGACTTTGAAGTCAATGTGGTCTACAAAGTGCAATGCTGTCTCAAAGCACCAAAAACAATTTAATTTTTTTTTTTTTTGGTCTTTTCAAGACAGGGTCTCCCTGTAGCCCCAGCTGTCCTGGAACTCACTCTGTAGACCAGGCTGGCCTTGAACTCACAAAGACCTGCCTGCCTCTGCCTCTCAAGTGCTAGGATTAAAGACGTGCACTACCACACCCAGCTAATTTTAAAGTAAAGTTTAAAAAAGTATAAATTTTAAAATAGTGATTTTTCCTTTACATATAGATGCTTAATGCTACTAACACCTTAGAATTGCTTTTGCTGTGACTATATTTTGGTTGTTTTGTTTTTGTTTTTGAGACAGGGATTCATTACAGCCCCCCAGCTGGCCTGGAACTCACTCTGTAGACCAGGCTGGCCTTGAACTCACAGAGATCTGCCTGCCTCTGCCTCCCGAGTGCTAGGATCAAAGGCGTGCACCACCACACCTGGCTTAAAGACAGTTCTTAGCCACCATGTGTGTGCTGGGAATCGAACCCAGGTCCTCTGCAAGAGCAGTCAGTGCTCTTAACCACTGAGCCATCTCTCCAGCCCCAACTGTAACTGTAGTTTGTTTTTTTTTTGGTCTTTTCGAGACAGGGTCTCCCTGTAGCCCCAGCTGTCCTGGAATTCGCTCTGTAGACCAGGCTAGCCTTGAACTCACAAAGATCTGCCTGCCTCTGCCTCCCAAGTGCTAGGATTAAAGGCGTGCGCCACCACACCTGGCTAAACTATAGTATTGATGTTATATCATGTGCTTTAAGTTGTTAATTAACCTTTTGATTTCTTTTTGAATCATCGGCTATTCAAGAATGTGTTGTTTGGGGCCTGGAGGGATGGCTCAGCAATGAACAGAACTTGCTGCTCAGGACCGTCAGAGGTCCTGAATTAGTCCCATCACCCACATTAGGTGGCTCACAACTGCCTGTAACCCCAGCTCCAGGGGAATCCAATGTCACTGGCCCTTGGGGGCACCTGCACTCATGTTTACCAAACCCCACACAGACACAGGTGCATTCACATAATTGAAAATAAACTTACCTTATAGGTGCCGCAAGGTTTTGATATGAGAGACTTTCTTGCCTCCCCCCCCATAGAAAAAGGAGAAATATGATGATGATGAGGTCGCTCTCCAACTGTAAATTGGAGACAACTATTATAGAGGTAATCTCTTATAAAACCGGTAAAACTGCCTTCTTTAATTGACTAATAGGCATAAGAACTGTGAAAAGGATTATTCTCTGTTCAGAACCAAATATAATACTAAAGTCCTTAAGCTATGCACTTAAGCAAAATATATTAATACAGGAGCTCTGACATCAGCAATGGATTATTCTACCAGGGAGATGTTGGCCAGGGGATCCAAGGCCCCACAAAAGGTAAAGGATCTTTGCCTCTAAACTGGGATATCTGCAAGAAGAGAGGCGATAAGGCCCTGCTGCCGAAGACCTGACGTTAACATGGGAAAGATGTATTGAGACCACACATGCAAGTGTACAGATGGCCTCTGGAATACCAGAGAGTGTTACCAAAGGCCACTCAACCAATAAAGCAAATACGGGTCTCCCTGAGTCAAGCAAGTCTCCATCGTCAGCACCAGCTACACCCCACCTGCCTGGAAATACTGTGCAGCAGAGGCAGCCATATGCCTGTATATCCCAAACCTAATTGGCTACTGGCTCTCTCCTTGGAGGAATAACCCATGGCTGATGCCACAAGCTTACAGCCTCTACAGGTTAGGAGATGTTATAAGCCACAGTAAGACCCTGTCATATTAAACAGGAAAAAAATGTAATTCATGGATTAACATATCATCCAAACATATGTGTCTATACCAAAGTAACCAACTATAACTATTAGTGCTCTTTAAATACCTATATATCTAACTGCTGTGCTTCATTAGTAGGATCGAAAGGTTATTCCTGGACAAACTGTCAGCCCATGAAAGGAAACAGCCAGAATTGACCAGAGTCCAAGACAACAGCTCCAGAGAGAATGGACTGTTTTGCTTCTCATCCACTTGTGCCCCTTTCCTAAGCCTAGGGAACAATCTGCGGAAGAGGGGGCATGGTAGAATGTAAGGGCTGCGATTGGGGTGAATGGTGAAACTACAGCAATGTAGTCTGGACACTCATTTGATCAACTTGATTGAACATACAACCCCTCACCCCCTGCTGGATGGTGGGGCTGTTGGGCACAACAGCCTGCAAATTGGTTTCATATGAAGGATGCTTGTACTCATGGATCATCACTTATAGCTAAAAAATGAAAAAAAAAAACTGAGAGAAAGATGCAGGACAGTTATGGCAAAATGCATGATCTGGGATGGGGTGGGGGTAGGGGAGAAGGGAAAGGGAAATATGCCTGATCTGAATTGGAAAATGATGTATGAAATGTACAAAGCACCAATAAAAAAAATTAAAAAAAAGAAATCTTTTTAAAAATATTTTATTTATTATTTTGATTTTGTGTGTACAAGTGTATTTCTTGCGTATATGTAAGTGCACCCATGTCATGTAATGCCTGCAGAGGTCAGAAGAGGGTGTCTGTTTCCCCTGGGCCATGTGGGTGGTAGGAATTGAACCCAAGTTCTCCGCAAGAGCAGGCAGTGCTCTTAACTGCTGAGCCATCTCTCCAGCCCCAATTTAAAATAATTCTTTAAAAAATAATAATAATGTTTTAGCCGGGCACGGTGGCGCATGCCTTTAATCCCAGCACTCAGGAGGTAGAGGTAGGCGGATCTCTGTGAGTTCAAGTCCAGCCTGGTCTACAGAGCGAGCTCCAGGACATCTGGTACTGAAAGGGAGACCCTGCCTCAAAAATACTAAAAAAAGGAATAAAATAATAAAAAAAAAGAACGTTTTGTTTACCTGCCACAACTTTTTTTATCTTCCAATTTTCCTTCTCTTACTGATTTCTAGTTGTTTATGATGGTGGCTAGAAAATTTTATGTGATTTGAATGTCCTTAACTTCATTAAAACTTGCTTTGTTTTAGTGAAAATGTTCTGAAAAACCTGTGTGCACTTGAAAAGAATGTGTCTCTGCTGGTAGAATATTCTGTACATGTCTGATGTACATTTTGTCTAAAGTATACTTCAAGTTGAGTGTTTCCTTATTGATTTTCTGTCTAGATGATTTATCCATTGTTGAAACTAGAATCCTGATGCCCTCTGCTAGCGTTGTATTAATGTCTATTTCACTCTTCAGATCAGCTAATATTTGCTTTAGATATTTAGGTTCTGTGATGTTGGGTGCATATGTATTTACAATTGTTATATCTCCTTGATGGACTGAAATGACTCCTCTATCCATATATAATGACTTCCTTGGTCTCTTTTTTACATTTGTCTTTTTAATCTGACATAAATATAGGTAACCCTGATGTCTCTTTGTTTTCATTTGTATACATTTACCGTTCACTTCACTTTCCATGCATGTATGTCCCTAAAGCTTAAGTGAGTCCCTTATAGGTAACATATTTCCTAACATATTCGGGTGTTTTTCTAACATATTCGGCTGTTGCGATTGCTGTTGCTCTTCTTCCTCCCCCATCTTTTCTTCTCCTCCTTATCCTCCTCCTTTTCTTTCTCATCCTTCTTTTCTTTTCCCCTCTTCCTCTTCCTCTTCCTTCTCCTTCTTCTTCCTCAGTAGTGCTGGAGATTGAACCTCGGTTGTGCACATACTGCACAAGTGCTCTATAATCACTGAGCTATAGCCCCTAACTACACTTTATGTCTTTTAACTGTGTCATCTAATCCATTTACATTTGAAGTACCTATTTGGAAGTAAAAATGTAATTATCACTTCTGGTTACTTGTTCCTGATTGTTTTGTTAATTATTTTTATTCCTTTCTTCCTCCATTGATATCTTCCTTTGTGATCTGATAATTTTCTATAGAGGGATCATTTGACTCCTGTTTCTTTATCTGTATATCTTTTTATTTTGTGTGTAATTGTGTGGTTACTATGAAGCATGCATAAAACAAGTTATCGACTAAAATTAACCTCAGTGTTAGAATACATGCATGAGATCCTGGGTGCAATACCAGCACACACACATGCACACACACACACACATACACACACACACACACAGAGTCATAATCATCTATTTTAATCTGATAACTACTCAACTTTGATCACATATATATCAAATAGCTTGTTAGCTTTCTGTTACTGTAATAAACCATCTGAAATAATTGTTTTTTTTTTCAGACAGTGTCTTCCTATAGTCCCAGCTGGCCTGAACTCACTCTGTAGACCAGGCTGGCCTTTAACTCACAGAGATCTGCCTGCATCTGCCTCCCAAGTGCTAGGATTAAAGGCATTTGCCACCACACTCAGCTTAAAGATGGTTGTTAGCCGCCATGTGGGTGCTAGGAATCGAACCTGGGTCCTCTGCAAGAGCAGTCGGTGCTCTTAACCACTGAGCCATCTCTCCAGCCCAATAATTAACTTCTTTTTTTTTAATTTTTATTTATTTCTGTATGTGTATCAATGTACTGTCTGCATGCAAGTCTGTGCACCCGTGTCGTGCAATGCCGCGGAGGTCAGAAGAGGGTTTCGGATTCCCCTGGAACTGGAGTTCTCCTGGAATTGGAGTTTCAGACGGTTCTCGGCCGCCATGTGGATGCTGGGGATCGAACCCGGGTCCTCTGTAAGAGCAGTCGGCGCTCTTAACCGCTAGACCATCTCTCCAGCCCGATAATTAACTTCTTAAAAGGTTGTTTGGTTCCAGTCCCTAGACTGTGATGGTAAGACATTAAGGTAAGAGTATGTTGCCTTACATTGATATCTGGGGATTGGATGGAGCAGTCACCTCTTCCAGGCTTTGCTGACTGGCCTCAGTGATGGAGGACATTGACACGTGGAGTGAATGCAAGGGCTCCAACTGAGTGGAGTGTGCAAGTTCAAGCTCTAAGGAAGGCACCACTTCATAGGGTCTATGCAGTTCTATCACCTCACGTTGGTATCAGAGAAGACTGCAGAAGTCCTCAGCATCCCAGGCTGTGAGTGTCTGCAGCAGTGAGGGCGGTCTTGGTAACTAAGACTTCTAGGGTCTTCAGAATTGCTTTTTCTCCATAGGGGCTATCAACAGGTTCTCTGTTGACACACAAGGCTGGGCTTGTGGGTGTGCACACAGTAATAGAAGCATCAGCAAGTGACGCCCAGTGCACAGAGTAGCTGCATAACTTTGACGAGGAACACGGATGCTCAGAAAGAAACTGTGGCTCTGTGGTATGACTCTGATGTCTGATCTGTGACCACACATGGACTGGCCATGTATGCAGGACCTGGAGTGCAGAACTGGAGACATGATGGTCCTGAGCCTGGTTTTGCATAGCGGCAACTCCTGTGGGTATGGGATTTGGCAGAAGGTCCTTCGCCAGGAGTCTGTGGCACTGATGGGCATTTCACCTGGTGATGAAAGCTTCTGGATTCTTCTGTAGAACAGGTGCTCTTCATACTGAAGAACACTATGGGGTGCCAGACATAGTGGTACACGCCTGCAGTTCTAAGATTCGGGGTGCTGAGGTAGAAGGGTCACTGAAATTCAAACTAGACTGGAAAACAGACACATCCTTAAAAATAGGGGTCCATGGCTGCTGCTGAAGTCTTCAACTGCAAAAACTACCAAGGTCCTCAGTACAGCCAGCCACCAGGAGTGCAGTAGGCCCTTCTAAGGTCTGATCCTGGCAGCTCCAGCCCTTCTTTGAGCCTGTCTGCCTTTAGATGGCTCAGCTAAGTCAATATCCTCAAAGACTCCTTCTGAGACATTATTCTCCATTTTTTGTTCCACTGTGGTTATCAGTTCTCAATAAGACAGACTTGCTTGAGCCATACCAGGGCTGTTTGCATTGCCATATAATTGTCTACAAGTCACTGGAGAAGGAGGGCCTTCTACTCCAACATCTAAAGCAATATATATATAATCTTTTCTTTTTTTGTTTTCCAAGGAGCCTTGCTCTGCTGCATAGGCTAGGATGCACAACTCCACAGCTGATCCTCAGTGTAGACACCTGACCAGCATAGCACACATCAGCCAAAACCCCTGGGTTCAAGCAATCCTCACGCCTCGGCCTTCCAAGTAACTGGGACAACAGGAAGCCATCATGGCCTGGCACAAGCTCAGTATCCTGACTTCTCTTCCCAACACTAAGTCTCTCTGCTTTCAGACAGGGGACACCTCAATGTGGCCCAAAGACTCAGAGAAAATGTTTTAGGTGATGCTCATTCCAAGTTATGCACTTCTGATTTTTTTTTTTTCTTGGCTGACCTCATTAAGCAGAGTGGAAGGCAGTTTTTCCTCGTCTATTAAGACTTCAATAAAATCATCCATCTCTAGTTAACTGGAATAGTACTCACATTTAGACCTGCATATTAATTGGCTGATAACGAGATGATAAAGGTGCTTTTCTCCGCAGGTGTACCAATCAATTTCAATGAAACAGAAAAAATGAGTTCTTTTCTTGTTGCATTTGAAATTAAAAAGTGATTTATATTTTCTAATAAAGTGGTTTTCATTGATCTCCTTCTGAAAATGTATGGTTTCATTTGCAACCTTTTAAATTATAATAGTTTCCGTTTGTAAAAGAATGATTTTCCAATATCATTTCTGGCTTCCAATTGATGATTAACTTTAATATGGATTTGAAGGGAGAATGTTTGGAGGGGTCAGAGGGAATGGGCTCCAAGAGCCTCCATCTCTCTCAAAATGAAAAAGTCCCTGCTACTTTTAATGACTATAATAGCCTCAGACCTCCAGAGTTCTTTTCCTAAAAACAGTATTGTCAAAGGAAGTTATGTTTTCCCCCAAGAAATCCATTTTTCTATTTCACAAGTTTCCTTTTGACATAGAATTTTATGCCTGTGCCAGTTGTTTTCCATTTCTGTTGTGTCAGCCTGACTGCAGGGCAGATGTGAAAAGGAGAGGGTTTTTTTCTTTATCCCCCCTGTCACCAATAGCAAATTCTTAAGCGGAGATGTTCACAGAATCCTGTTGTTATCAGCTGAATTCTGGCTGTGTAGAAACTGGCAGAGCAACTACATTTCAATTTAATTTACTATTATAGTCTTCTAAGCTATAATAATTAAGCAGCCATGAAAGGAAACTATAATCTGTACTCAAAAAATCAGAGGCCAGGACTGGTGCTGGGAGAACAAGGTCGTCACGCTTTTCTGTCATCTAGAGGCACCTGAATTCACACGTGGCTATAAATGGTGTTGAGTGGAGTCTACAGAGTTTATGGAGCTGTGTGTGGTAGGGTATGTCTGTAATCCCAGCACAGGAGGATCAGAAGTTCAAGGGCATCCTCAGCTATGTAGAAAGTTCAAGGCTAGGCTGGACTACATGAGATACTGTTGTCTAAAAAAACATAAAAATTAAAAATCAAAGGGGGCAGGAAGAAAGAGTGAGAGGGGGAGAAAGAGAAAGAAAGATATTGTGGAGCCAGGTATAGTGGGGCCAGCACTTGAGAAGTGAAGACAGAGACGACTGAGCTTGAGGCCAGCCTGGGATACAGAGTGAAACCCCGCCTCCAAAAAGAGAGACTGAGGGTCTGGAGAGATGGCTCAATGGTTAAGAGTACCAGCTGCTCTACCAGAGGACCCAGGTTCTATTCCCAGCACCCACATGGTGGCTAACAACCATCTGCAACTTCAGTTCCAGGGGATCCAACACCCTGTTCTGGTCTCTGCAGGCATTGCACGTGTGTAGTACATGTGCATACATGCAAGCAAAACACTCATATACATAAAATAAAAATAAAATTTTTAATTTTTTTTTAAAAAAAGTTTGGAGAGATTGCTTAGTGGTTAAGAACACTTGCTGATCTTCCAGAAGATCTAGGTTTGACTCCCAGCACCCACAAAGTGGCTAACAACAGTCAGTCACTCTAGTTCCAGGGGATCCAACACTGATGGGGCCCACCCTGCCAGCCAGGTCAAGATGGCACTGAGGGGAGGTAGAGGAGGAGGGAGGAGGGTTGTTTGCCAAAACCTCTGGTTGGGGAAAGATAAGAACAAGTGACACGAGTTACAATTGTCAGCTGTGTATGCCAATCCTCCCGAGAGGGTCAGAGGGGCTGCAAGAACATTGGTCATTTGCTTTTGCACCTAAATGCCTTTTGAGGCTGTTTTGTATATAAGTCACTGCCCTGCTTGCAATAAAAGAGAACCTGCTTGACTGGACTCCCCGCTGCATCTGAGTGTCTCTGGGAACTGAGGAGGCTGGGGAACAGGCAAGCGGTGCACTTACCCTTCCTCAGCCCAGTCTGGGACCAGACCTGATTAAGACCCAGCACCTGGCACCCAACATGGGGCAACGTGGGGCCCGAATGATTGAGTGGGGCAACGTGGGGCCCAAACGATTGAGTGGACCCATGCCTGTCGGCTGAGGCCAAGTGATCCCCCAGGGTAAGTGAGACCCTAAGTGTGGGTAACACAACCTCAGCTAAGAAGGATCCAGCCTTGAGAGCTTGAGTTAACTGAGACCAATGCCCTGAACACCTCGCCCCTTGGATTACGGGGGCCAACCTCTTCTCCTGGCAAACCTGGGCTAGGGTGGAGAAACTGGAAAGGGAAAGGGAGAGGCATTTTGGCATTGATCCGCCCCTCGGCTTTTAACCTACCATTACAGCCCTAAAGACCTCTTTCCACCCAAATGCACTCCCTCCCCCAGAGGAGGGAGCCTCAGGGAGAGCTTTGGGAGGGATAGAGAAGGACATGGAAGAGAAATGGGCGGCCTTTACAAAAGAGCGCGCCAAGGGGATGGAGACGCGGGCAGGAGAGGAAAAGATGAAACCAACACCCAAGTCCACCAGCCCCACCTCATGGGGAGGGCCCAGGAGAGACATCCACCCTTCAAGCAGATCTCAGGGACATGGACTCCTGTACACAACCGGGGAGGAGAGGGGGGATGGGAGAGGTCACATATGCAGAAGCCTGTCCTCCTAAAAAGGAACTACAAGCATTTCCTGTGAATTTGGCCCCAGGGGGAAATCGCCACTTGGACTGGTATCCGTGCGAGGCCAAAGACCTTAAAGAGCTCTGCAAGGCGGTGGCTAAGGATGGCCCCAAATCCCTGTGGACCACGACTCTGCTGCAGGATATCACCTACCACCCTTATGTTCCTAAGGACTGGATCAATGTGGCTGAGGCCATCCTTCCCAGCCCCATGTTCATCAAGTGGACAGCCTTTTTCAAAGAGGAATGCATGGTTAGGGCAGAGGAGAATAGACAAGCCAATCCTGCCACCCCCATCACATTTGGGATGCTCTTGGGGACAGGGGATGGGTACCACATGGGGATCCAACAAGCCACAATCCCAGGCCCCTACCAAGATCAGGTGAGGCAGTGTGGACTGGATGCCTGGGGAAAGTTAAATGAGGGGCCTACAGAATCCCCCATTGCTGGGGTGAGGCAGAGGCCTGGGGAACCTCTGCCAGACTTCATTGACAGAGTCCAACAGAGCATTCACCGGAAACTCCCTGCAGGAGAACTTAGAGACAAATTCATAAGATTACTGGTATGGGAGGAGATGAACAATGACCATCGCATGGCTTGCACAGGCCTGAAGGACCAGTCCATGAGTAGTTGGGTGATTGCATCACAAGATGTAGGCACCCAGCACCACCAGTCTCATTCTTTGGCCCTTGCCCTACAGGCACAAACAACAGCAGTGACAGAGGCCATTACGCTAGCCTTGATGATGCAGGGGCAGAAAGTCCAGGAAAAGGGTAGAGTAGGGGCCTGCTTCAGGTGCAGGCAAGAAGGGCACTTTAAACGGGACTGCCGGGGCTGGAGAGATGGCCTATCAGTTAAAAGCACCAACTGCTCTTGCAGAGGACTCAGTTTCAATCCCCAGCACCCACATGGTGGCTGAGAACTGTCTGTAACTCCAATTCCAGGAGAACTCCAGTTCCAGGGGAATTCAACACCCTCTTCTGACCTCCGTGGCTTTGCACGACACAGGTACACAAACCTACATGCGGACAGTACAGTCATATAAATAAATAAATAAAATTTAAAAAAAATTAGAGGGACTGCCCTCCGGGGGGCCCAGGATGGCGCCAGCAATAGGGGCCAAGCCTCCTCCCACCCCATGTCCCCAATGCAGAAAAGGCTTCCATTGGAAGAAGGACTGCAGGTCAAAATTTGACCTGGAAGGCAAGTCTTTAAACTAGTCTAGCCCCGTCATACCAAGGAGGAGCATGTCCGGAGAAACGAGGTGCTGGGCATGGAGATGTGAGGACTCAGGCTCATTGGACAGTCCCCCCTAACTGAGGGCCTGTGTCCCCAGATGTCAGTCATCATTGGAGGCATCAAGTTCCAATGCCTAATAGACACAGGGGCAGACAGAACAGTTTTCAGAAAGGAGGAAGTGCCCGCCACTTGGTCCCTAATGCCTGGGCCCATGGTTCTAGGGGTGGAAGGGAACTCTAGGACTGAGGAGACTTCTACCCTCATGAGATGGGTGGGCCCAGATGGAGATCAGGGCAAGATTAGACCATTAGTGGCCCAGGGTCTCACATCCAACCTGCTAGGCCCGGACTTACTGGGGCAGATGGATGCGGTATTGACCACTGACCATAAGATGTTGTGTTTTTTGTTTTTTTTTTTTGTTTTTTTCGGTCTTTTCGAGACAGGGTCTCCCTGTAGCCCCAGCTGTCCTGGAACTCACTCTGTAGACCAGGCTGGCTTTGAACTCACAAAGATCTGCCTGCCTCTGCCTCCCAAGTGCTAGGATTAAAGGCGTGCGCCACCACGCCCAGCAATAAGATGTTTTTTGAGGCTCCCCTGAATGACCCCCCATTCAGAAAAAGGGAAACAAGTTAAAATCTACCCCCAATCATAGAGGCCACTGCTCCCCGGGTTCCCCCTATTAGATGGAAGCTGGGTAAACCCTTTGAGTGGAGCAGTGGACTTTAACACAACTAAAATTAGAAGCCTTACACCAGCTAGTGGAGGAACAACTGAAGCTCGGACAAATTCGCCCGACCATGAGCCCATGGAACACCCCCATCTTTGTTATCCATAAAGCCTCAGGGTCATGGTGCATGCTCCAGGACTTGAGAAAGATAAATGATCGAATGGAGCTGGTCGGAACCCCCTGGTGGGGCATGCCCTGGATTCCTGCAATCCCTACAGATTTCACGATTGCGGTCATTGACCTTAAGGACTGTTTTTTCTCCATCCCCCTGCACCTAGAGATTGTAATAATTTTGCTTTCTCAGTGTCCTTCGCTCAACTATTCACAGCCAGATCACCAACGTGAGTGGGTGGTATTACCCCAGGATATGGCCAACAGCCCTCCACTTGCCAACAACTACACCTGCCATCCTCCTTGCCCCCATGCTGTCGCAAAAGGATCCCTTCTTACCTGCTATATGTGACTCATATATGGCCACCGGGACCCCCACCCGTGAGTTGAGGGGACTCCCTTGAAACAAATCCGGGGTCTGAGAGATAGCCCTACGGTTAAAGAGCACGACGCTCTTGCAGAGACCCGGGTTGATTCCCCGCCACCCACATGGCGGCCAAGAACCTCGCTGTAACTCCAATTGCCAGGAAGAACTCCAGTCCAGGGGAATCTGAGACACCGATTCTGACTCCGGCATGCGCCCAGAAGACACGGGGTCAACAGACTTGCATGCACCAATACATTCATCACCATCAAAAAAAACAAAAAAAGAAACAATATCGCAAACTTTAACTCAGGGGGGTTTAACGGTGGCACGCTTGAACAAGATTCCAACAAATCCCCCCTTAGCAGTACTGGGATACCCATTTCCTTACAAGGTCAGATCCGCTGAAGCCTGATATACGAATGCCAGAGCGTCTTACTCTGACACAGCTCGAGTCTGCTCGGAGAGATTAACTGGCTCAGACCTTGGGTAGCTATCCCTACAGAAAAACTAACACTGCTGTTTGACTTGCTGAGAGATAAGAGTCCCCAGGAGGAGATCCCTATCACACAGGAGCATCGGGAGATTTTCAAGAGGCTTTGCACGGCTGCTCATTGGCTAGATATTCTTTTTTTATTGTTTTTATTTTATTTATTTTTGTATGTGTATGAGTGTACTGTCTGCATGTAGGTTTGTGCACCCATGTCGTGCAATGTCGCGGAAGAGGGTCTCAGTTTCCCCTGGAACTGGAGTTCTCATGGTTGGTGGGGTGCTGGGGATCGAACCTAGGTCCTCTGCAAGAGCAGTCGGTGCTCCTAACCGCTAGGCCATCTCTCCAGCCCCTATTTATTTATTTTTATGTGTATGAATGTACTGTGTCTGCATGTAGGTTTGTGCACCCGTGTCGTGCAATGCCACAGAGGTCAGAAGAGGGTGTTGGATTCCCCTGGAACTGGAGTTCTCCTGGAATTGGAATTACAGACAGTTCTCAGCCACCATATGGGTGCTGGGGATCGAACCCAGGTCCTCTGCAAGAGTAGTCAGCACTCTTAACCACTAGGCTATCTCTCCAGCCCCTCATTGGCTAGATATTCTAAAGAATATCCTCTGTCCCTATGGGTGCTTGTGGGATCTGACTTAACTACAGCAGTAATTACTCAAGAGGGTGGACCCTTGGAATGGATATACACATCCACAGCAGGTACGCCTCGGGTATACTCTCAGACAGACACCATAATACGGGGAAGAAGACAGGCTCAGAGACATTACAGGGACAGATCCCCATCACATTATCCTCCCATATAGGACATCAGATATTGAATGGCTGGTCCGAAACCACTCGCGCCTGGCTATCTCCTTGGAAGGGTTCATGGGGAAAGTAGATTGCCACTTTGGGCCCTCTAAGTGGGCTGCCTTCTTACAGAAATTTCCCCTAGCGCTCACAATGCCCCCCCTGCTTTTGAAGACACCCATACCGCACGCACTGTGCATCTTCACTGATGGAGGGAGAGCCGACTCGGCCTATGTAGCCTTTAGAGGGAATGGTCCACCCCAACTAGCCAAAGATTCCAACCCAGCCAAGGATCCCCTCAATATAAGGAGTTGCTGGCAGTTGTGATGGTGCTGCAGGACATCCATGAACCCTGTAACCTCTTCTCCAACAGCCTGTGCATTACTAACCTCTTACCCCACTTGCCACAAGCCCACATTAGACTTGACAGCAACCCAATCTCCCCCCTCATGGTAGAACTTAAAGCCCTCTTAGAAGGAAGGAGTGCCCCGATATATCTCCAGCACCTTAGAGGACACTCAGGCCTCCCTGGCTTCTTATCTATGGGAAATGCCCTAGCAGACCAGCTGGCCTCGGGGCCTAACATCTTAACAGCTCAGGAAGCTGCAAACTTTCATGAGCTAACCCATGTAAATTGGAGAGGGCTACACCAAAGGTTCCCCCAGGTGCCTGTGAAGGAATTGAAAAAAATTGTCCAAACATGTAAATCTTGCCAACCCTTTCTCAGAGTACCCCCGCTTCAACCCCAAGGAGTTAATCCTCGGGGCCTGAGACCTAATGCCCTCTGGCAAACAGATGTCACCCACTTCGCTGCCTTTGGCAAACTTAAATATGTTTTCGTGTCCATCGATACTTACTCCAGAGCCTGCTGGGCCATGGCCCATTCTGGAGAAAGGGCCAAACATGCCCAATCCCACTTTCTCCAATGTTTTGCAACATTAGGACTGCCCCACCAAATCAAAATGGACAACGGACCTTGCTTTGCCTCTAAGGCCCTTGCAGGCTTCTTTGAGAGATGGGGTATTAAACATACTACAGGAATCCCCTACAACCCCCAGGGACAAGCCATTGTTGAAAGAAATCACCAATACCTTAAGGAACAATTACAAAAACAAAAAGGGGGAGTAAGCCCCCACCTGCAATTGGCAGAAGCTCTGTTTACTATAAATATTTTAAATTTTTCTAAAGATATGACGGAATCCAGGTTCCAAAAACACTGGGGACACACAAGCCTCAACCCCCAGGTGAAGGTTAAATGGAAAGATCCTTTAACACACCAATGGAAAGGCCCAGACCCACTAATTACGATGGGAAGGGGCTTTGGGTGTGTGTATCCTATAGGGGAGGAGGCGCCTATCTGGGTGCCGGCAAGGAATCTAAAGTTTTTGCCCATTCCCTCAGAACAGGAGGATGACCAAAAACAAACTAACCAACAAAGAAAGAAAGAGGATATGGTGGTCTCAACTCACCTTCAGAAACAAGAGAAAACACAAAGTGATAAAAAGGACTAACCAGGCCCAAGGGCAACAGACCCTTGAGAAGCTCTTATGTGCTTTAACGCTTACAGATGGCGCAGTTCTGAGTCTGCTGGTGGCTGCATGGGTGATGGCAGGAATGACAGGAGTGCTGCACCGAAACCCCCATCAACCGCAGAGAGTGACATGGCTGGTGACCAATCCCGTCAATGGAGGGATCCTCAACAGCACCATGAATGATACCCTCCCCCTCGCATGGTGGCCATCGCTCCTCTTCAATCTCTGCCATCTGGCCTGAGGAAGCTGGGACGTGGCTGATTGGACCCCGGCTCACCTGGGGAGGCCAGAATGTAATGGACAAAAGGGATGCACCCTGCCAGTGGTGGGGGACCCTAGATCCCTGGGATGTTCTCATGTCCTCAAATGAGCTGCACTTAGGGACGCTGACATTTACGCATGCCCCGGGAGTAACTGGACTGCAAAAAAGATATCTGACTGTGGTGGGCCAGGAGACTTCTACTGTAAGGCATGGGGGTGTGAGACTACAGGATCAGGCTATTGGATGGGGCACAGGGAGCTATTCGAGTCACTAGAGTAAAGTCACAAAGAAAGGCCAGCAACCCCCTCTATGGGGCATGCACCAATCACCACTGCAACCCCATTCAGGTGACATTCACTGAAGAGGGCAAGAAGGGGACAGATTGGGAAGTTGGGAAGATGTGGAGTCTCAGACTATATCAATCTGACCACCACCAGGGGCTGTTGTTTTCCATCAGGAGACAAGTGAACCCCCTCGAACAACCCACCATGGTGGGTCCAGCTGCCCCTGCCCCATGCAAAAGGCGACACTCCAGGCTCCCCAGCAGGCAGCAGAGATAGGGTCGCCGCTAACCCCAGTTATTCGGGGGACCAGGTCAGGGAGCCCATCACTCCCTCTGGCACCCACTTTACCCACACCCCAGAATTATTGGAGGCCACTGTCAGGCTTGCCTACCTAGCCCTGAATGAAACTCGACAGGCAGAGAGAGTATGGGTCCACCTGGTACCAACAATGGTTTGATTGGTCCCCCAGGTTGATTACTCTTATTTCCACGCTGATGGGCCCTCTCCTCATAATTTCATTCCTGTGCATATTTGGGCCCTTCCTCTTTAACAGGCTAACCAGGCTGATCAGAGAAAAGGCCCGGGAGGTACAACTCGTGGCCCTTAGGTTGCGCTATGACCAGCTGGAACCAAAAGACTTCCACACACTATAAGGTGAACCTTACATAAGGTGCCTCAATGGTGAACCTCTGAGGAGGTGCCACACCCATACCGCAGAAAGAGGTGGGTTATAAAAGAAAAAGGGGGAGTCTGATGGGGCCCACCCGGCCAGGTTGAGATGGCGCTGAGGGGAGGTAGAGGAGGAGAGACCCAGATTGTTTGCCAAAACCTCTGGTTGGGGAAAGATAAGAACAAGCGACATGAGTTACAATTGTCAGCCATGTACGCCAATCCGCCCGAGAGGGTCAGAGGGGCTGCAAGAACATTGGTCATTTGCTTTCACACCTAAATGCCTTTTGTGGCTGTTTTGTATATAAGACACTGCCCTGCTTGCCATAAACGAGAACCTGCTTAACTGGACTCCCTGATGCATCTGAGTGTCTCTGGGAACTGAGGAGGCTGGGGAACAGGAGAACAGCACACTTACCCTTCCTCAGCCCAGTTGGTTCTGGGACCAGACCCGACTAAGACCCAAAATGACACCATCTTTTGACCTCTGCAGGCATTCCATACACATGGTGCACTTACATACATGCAGGCAAGAAAACACTCATACACATAAAATAAAAATAATGAATAAAATATTTTTAAATAAAATAAAACAAAACAAAACATAGCATATGAACATTAGACTTCATTTAAAACAAGAACCAGAATGTTGTCTGATTACTACCACAGGAGCTAAATGTTGGCTGAGGAATGGATTAGTGGATGGATGGATGATGAATGAATGATGGATGGACGATGAATGAATGATGGATGGATGATGGATGGATGGATGGATGATGGATGGATGATGGATGGATGATGGATGAATGGATGGATGATGGATGGATGATGGATGGATGGATGGATGATGGATGGATGGATGATGGATAGATGGATAATGGATAGATGGATGGATGATGGATGATGGCTGGATGGATGATGGGTGGATGGATGAATGATGGATGGATGGATGATGGATGGATGGATGGATGATGGATAGATGGATGAGGGATGATGGATGGATGGATGGATGATGGATGGATGATGGATGGATGGATGGATGATGAATGAATGATGGATGGATGATGGATGGATGGATGATGGATGGATG
>VZQC01007915.1:2853729-2868179 GCA_009823505.1 Rhizomys pruinosus
GAGGAAAAGGGAGGAGAGAGAAGGGAGAGGAAGGGGAAGGGACCACTGAGAAAAGAAAGGTCGTTAATTACCACAGCCACAAGGCTAAGGGTAGCAGATTCCCAATTTTAGGCACAAGAAAGCAGGTTACAGTACTGCTTTTATTTTTTTTTTTTTACTTGTTTTTTTTTTGTTGTTGTTGTTGTTGTTTTTTTGAAACAGGGTCTCCCTAAGGCATGTGCCACCACGCCTGGCGCTTAAAGACGTTCTTAGCCACCAGGTGGGTGCTGGGAATTGAACCCGGGTCCGTTAACTGCTGAGCCATCTCTCCAGCCCCATACTTATTTATTTTTATTAGTATATTAGTGTTTTTCCTGCATGTATGTACGGGCACACATGTCTGCAATGCCCAAAGAGGCCAGAAGAGGGCATCAGATTCCTTGAAACTGGAGTTTGGACTGTATTAACAGCCATGTAGGTGATGGGAACTGAACCCAAGTCCTCTGCAAGAACAGCCAGTGATCTTAATTGAGCCATCTCTCCACCCTACAGTGCTTCTTTGAGTCCTCAGCTTATTCCTGTCCTGGAGTCCCAGTCTATGCAACTTCTAAGTACAACTGTGTGTTCCTTTTGCATCCCTACGTGTTCCTAAAATGACCCACATAGGCCATCCTCCTGTGTCTGCTCAACACAGTTAAAGAATGGTGATGATGCTGCGTGCGATAACGCACGCCTTTAGGCCCAGCACCCAAGAGCCAGAGGCAGGTGGATCTCTGTGAGAACCAGGCCAGCCTGACGTACATAACAAGTTCCCGGACAACTGGGGCTTTAGGAAGACCCTGACTCCAAAATAAGAAAACAGAAAGAAAAGGAAAAAGGAAGAAAGGATAACAAGGTGTCTTCTTGAACACATCGGGCACCTCAGAGGGACATCTTTGGCCTCTGGGTCCCAGAAAGATTTCCGGATGCCTCTGGAGCTTCCCAGAGTCCCCTGCCCCTCTGAGAAACTGCTGGGCCATCCAAGGCCCTGGACCACTGATCAGTGAGCAGCTCTGAATTCCTTTGCCTCTACTGCCCTCTAGTGTTCATTCCTTATGCTGACCTTTAGGGGCCATTTCCTTTGCTACTGAGTTTAAAAATCCAAACCCCGGAAATTCCTTATACATTTCATAGAAATTCATCTACATAAAATACGTATCCATTTCTATATTTATAGTCAATTTTAATTTAATTATTGTTTTCAATTTAAATTATTTTAAGGCAGAAGTTAGAGTTCAATGGTACAGCATTTCCCCACCATATACAAGGCCCTGGGTTTGAGTCCCAGCAGCATTCATATAAATTTATCCATATATTCATCCATCAAATATTCACTGACTGTATACTTCACAAGATAGGCCCTCTCCAGGAGGATCACAAGTTTAAATCCACCCTGGTCTACACTATGTAGACCAATTCCAGGCCAGCCTGAACTATAGCATGAGACCCTGTCCAAAAAGAAAAACTAGTCCCCCCACTTTAGGTAATGGAAATACAGGTTTTGAAGGCTGGAGAAAAGGCTCCACAGTTAAAAAAAAAAACACTTGCTATTCTTCCAGAGGATCCGGTTCAATTCCCAGCACCTACATGGCATCTAACAGTCCATAACTGCAGTTCCAGGGGATCTGACACCCTCTTCTGGCCTCTTCAGAGCATTGCACACAGGTAGTGCACATGCAGGTACAACATTCATAAAATTGAAATAATAAATAAGAGCCAGGTGTGGTGGTGCACGCCTTTAATCCTAGCATTCGGGAGGCAGAGGCAGGCAGACCTCTGTTGGTTCAAGGACAGTGTGGTCCACAGAGTGAGTTCCAGGACAGCTGGGGCTACAGGGAGACCCTGTCTCAAAAACTCCAAATAATAATAATAATAATATATTTTTAAAAGAAATATAGCCCTACCTAGAGAGACTGATAATGTTATATTGAAAGGTGCAGTGCAGAGCAGACAGTGCTGCAAAGGACATAGGGAAGGCATGAGTTAGAGGACGGAAATATGAAGAAGAAACAGCATTACCATGGCAAAAAACCAGGGGTTTAGCAAGTCAAGACCTCTCTGTCCAGAGAGAGTGTGGTCACTTAGATGAGGTAAATTCAGGGCTGTGTGGCTGGAAGGTAAAGGGTAGGAGTCTGGGGTGGTGGGACCAGAAGACGGCAGAGTAATTGAGGGACAGTTCATCATGTGGTCCTGCTGAATACATTAGAATTTTAGTCTTCTTTTTTTTTTTTTATTTATTTTTAACAAATCTAGACCCGTGTTCCCGCTCATTCCCCCACCCCGTCAGAGCTCGTGCATTCTGCCAAACATGCTTTCCATCTCTTAGTCTTTCTCAATATTTTCCATGGGGACGTTGACTGTTTTGAGCAGAAGTTCACTGTTTCAGTCAGTTCTTTGATGCAGTATTTTCTGTTGTTGTTGTTGTTTCCAAAATGCATTATGTCCAACTGCTTTGTACAGAAGCTCAGGGGGCCCTACACAAGAAATACTTACAACTGGGTAATTGGCACTAGCATCCACAGATGAGGGATACCATTCGTCGTTTGTTTTTCTGGGACTGTGTTACTTCACTCAGCATGATGTCCTCTAGCTCCAGCCATTTTCCTGCAAAGCTCGTGATGTCGTCTTTCTTTACTGCTGCATAGAACTCCATTGTGTAGATGTACCACATTTTCTCTATCCATTCGTCAGTTGAGGGGCATTTAGGTTGGTTCCAGCTCTTTGCTATTGTGAAGAGAGCTGAAATAAACATGGCCGTGCATGTATCTCTGTGGTGGCGTAAGTCTTGAGGGTACATGCCCAGGAGTGGTATGGCTGGGTCTGGTGGCAAGTTCATTCCAAGTCTTCCAAGGGTTCTCCACACTGCTTTCCATAGTGGCTGTACGAGTTTACATTCCCACCAGCAGTGGATGAATGTTCCCCTTTCCCCACAACCTCTCCAGCACTTGGTATCATTTGTTTTCTTGATCCTAGCCAGTCTTACTGGAGTAAGATGATATCTTAAAGTGGTTTTGATTTGCATTTCCTTAATGATTAGTGATGTTGAGCAGTTCTTGAGGTGTTTCTCAGACATCTCTAATTCCTCGCTTGTGAAGTCTCTGTTCAGTTCTTTGCTCCATCTATTGATCGGGTCGTTTGTTTTCTTTTTTCTTTGTTTTTTGAGTAGTTTATATATTCTGGAAATCAATGCTTTGTCAGATGTATCTGCAGTGAAGGTTTCCTCCCACTCTGTGGGATTTCTCTTCACTTCCTTGATTGTTTCTTTTGATGTACAGAAGCTTTTGAGTTTGATGAGGTCCCAGAATTTTAGTCTTCTTAAGATAAGATGTTCTAGGGCCTGGAGAGATGGCTCAGCAGTTAAGAACACTGGCTGTTCTTGCAGAAGACACGGGTTTGAATCCCAGCACCTGCATGGCGGCTAATATGTATATAACTCCAGTTGTAAGAGATTTAATGCCATCTTCTGTCCACTGTGGGCATTGCACAACACAGGTGCACTTGCCTATGTCCATGCAATACACACATACACATAAAGTAAAAATACAAGAAGTAAATGAATAAATAACAAATAAATAAAACATACTTTAAAAAAATTTAAAAAGCTGGGCCTGGTGGTACGAGCCTTTAATCCTAGCACTTGGGAGGCAGATATAGACAGATCTCTGTGAGTTCAAGGCCAGCCTGGTCTACATAATGTGTTCCAGGACAGCTTGGGTTACATGGAGACCATGTCTCGAGAAAAAAAAAAAAGATAAGATGTTCTCAGGTCTAGTCCAATAGCTCAGCAGTTAAGAGCACTGGCTGTTCTTACACAGGACCTGGGTTCAATTCCCAGCACCCACATAGCAACTAACAACAGTCAGTAATTCCAGTTCCAGGGGATCTGACAGTTTCTAGTATTATCCAAGGGTTTGCACAAGTGGTGCATTTTACATACATGCAGGCAAAAAATTCATATATAAAATCAATCAATCAATCAAAAACAGCAAGACTTCTTTCTTCTTTTCTTCCCCTTTCCTTCTTTCCTCCCTTCCTCCCTTCCTCCCTTCCTCCCTTCCCTCCTTCCTTCCTCCATCTCTCCTTTCCCTCCCTTCTTTCTGCCTTCATCTTCCCTTCTCTCCCTTCCTTTCTTCCGTCCTTCACTCTCTTCCTGCCTTCATTTTTTTCTCCTAGTTGTAAATTCTGACTGCCCATTGGGGTCACCTGGTCTAAAGTTCCAGTCAGCGGGTTGTATCCTGACCCCTTGGGATCTCTGGAGCCAGCATTCATGTTTGTTTTGAGGGGGTTTATGCCCAGGCAACCCCAGTGTATGGCCAGTGAGAAGAGACTCCCACATCAAGCCTTCTGGAGACCTAGGAAAGTTCATAATTTTGTTCATTCACTGTTCTTTCCCTGTAGAAAATGCTTTATGCTCTACACTGCTCTCCAGGTCTATACAGGTTGGAGAACGTTACCTCTAAACAGGAGTATTCTCCCCTCCTCACCTCTCCACCAGGCAGCTGGAGTTCTGGAGCAGAATGCCAAGGGTGGTGGAGCCTTTCAGGCCCCAGGACTCATCCATCACAGTCCTGTATGGAGGGTGGGAAGATGTACAATTCAACATCCACCCTGGAGAAACCAAAACTCCCAGAGGCTTCTAGTCCTTCACCCGTGCACCCATCCTCCAGGCCCAGCCCCACCCACACTTCCTTCCCCCTCACCACTGTCTCTGTTCCTCGATGGAAACAAAAGACAGACAGCTTGATTTTTGTTTGTTGCGTCTTGAGATCAAACTTGTGTTTTGCACAGATCCCACTATTAGGTGGAAGAGGGATTGAGTCCGGACTCTAGCTTCAGAGGAAAGCAGGTGGAAGCCATTAGTGATGGAGTTCTGCTGAGAGATGACTGTGCCTTGGCCACTGTGGCAGTGGCATTAACAGATGAAGTAAAGACAAAGGCTATGGACAGGATGATGGCTAGGTGTTAGCTTGTTCCTGGGAGGATGTAGAGGAAAGGGCTACATATGTCAGGGGTGATTTGAGATTTAGATTTGAATATGCAGATGGGCGGTGGTGTCAGTTCCTATGGTAGGGAACAGAGAAACTGATTTCAGGGGGTGGAAATGAAAAGCATGACTGTGGTTGTGAACAAATTACTGTCCTGTTAGAGACATCGATGTATCACCACTCTAAATTATGCAATAAGTATTCCAGGCCTGATGGCACACATCTGTAATCTCAGTATTTGCGAGGTGGATGCAGGAAGATCAGAAGTTCAAGACTCTCCTTGACTACACAGGACTCCTGAGCTAGAATCGAGAAACCTAGTTTTAAACAGGAGAGAGAGAGAGAGAGAGAGAGAGAGAGAGAGAGAGAGAGAGAGTACTTATTGAGCCCATATTAGATATTAGGCACAGATTTAGACTTCTTTCCTCATGGAGCTTAGATTGTAGTTCCCTGGGCTCTGAATAGGACTCCGCTCACCTCCACCAGCCGTATGAAAATCCAATCAGGCTCATTCTGGAAACTGACAGCACAGGAGGTACTGAGCTCAGTGTTCTCCTTGACTCAAAGATTCCAGTGGGGGGTGGGGGAAGGTATTGTTTTGTTTTGCTTTGCTTTTGAGACATGGTCTTGCTCTGTAGACCAGGCTATCCTCAAATTTAGGATCCTCTTGCCTCCATCTCCCAAGTGCTAGGATTACAGGTGTGTGTCACCAGGCCTGGCAGATGATTCCACTTCTGATTGTACCTATTAACCATGCTAAAGTAACCCTCTCCCCTGACATTGCTTAAAAGCCAGACTGAGGTACTGGAGAGATGGCTCAGCAGTTAAGAGCACTTACTGCTCTTGCAAAGGACCCGAGTTCAGTTCCCAGCACCTACATGGCAGCTATTAACTGTAACTCCAGTTCTAGGGTATCCAATGCCCTCTTCTGGTCTCTTTGTGAACCAGAGATGCATGAGGTTATGTATATACATGCATATGAAACACTCATTTGCATATAATAAAACCTTAATAAAACCACGGTGGCACACACCTTTAATCCCAGCACTCGGGAGGCAGAGGCAGAGGCAGGCGGATCTCTGTGAGTTCAAGGCCAGCCTGTTCTATATAGGGAGCTCCAGGCCAGCTGGAGCTACAGAGAGACCCTGTTTCAAAAAGACAAAAAAAAAAAAAAAACAGATTGAGTATGCCTGTTAGGAAAGTTTTCAAAAGTGGGACCTAGAATCCACCTGGACATCTCAATTCACAGCAGAAGGAAGTGCATTTTCCTGTTTCCTCAACCATTCAGATGCTAGCTAAACCTCAGGAAGCATTTTGCCAGTTGATTCTCCAGTCATTAACATTCAAGGGCTTTGAGCTAGGAGTATTGTGCAAGTCTATAATCACAGCACTTAGGAGGCTGGAGCCAATGGTAATTCCAGACCAATCTGCGCTACAGAGTGAGAACCTGTCTAAAAAAAAAAAAAAACAAAATTGCCTGCATGTATGTAAGTACCCATGCATGCAATGCCCATGGAGGCCAGAAAAGGACATTGGATCCCCTGGAACTAGAGTTAAGGATGGGTGTTAGCTGCCGTGTAACTTGAGTCCTCTGGAAGAGCACTAAGTACTTTTTTATTCCCCGAGCCATCTCTCCAGCCCCTAGAATAATCTTAAAAGTCAAGCACTTTTGAGTAACTGCAAAAGAAAGGCCTAGGGTTCCCAGGCAGCAGAACCAAGGAAACAGAGTAGCAAAGAGGAAAGGAGTTCAGGAACTACCTAGCCAGACTTTCCCAAAGTCCGTGGACCCCTGTCTCTTAAAGATGCCAGAAACAAAAAGATACCAGGATTCAAAGTGGTTGGAAAGACCTTTCATTCTTTATTGCCTGCCCTCTTAGAATGTCAAAATATATAGAAATACATTAAAAGATCTCAAAATTCCTAAAGAACTTGTTTAAATTCTACGAAATATGTGTTCCCAAACTTATTTGACTGTCAATGCTTTTATCTCACCTGCCTAGAAATACATTCTGATAAAGATATAGACTTATAAGCCAGGCATGGTGGTTCACACCTATAATCCCAACACTTGAGAAGTGAGACAGGAGGATCTGATCTACCTAAGGATTTCCAGGCTGCACAGCAAGAGACCCTGTCTCAAAAGAGAGAGAGAGAGAGAGAGAGAGAGAGAGAGAGAGAGAGAGGAACAGTCATAACAATGTCTGTATTTTACTTTTTGTTCTGAGCTATACACTTCTTGTTTCTTTTATTCTTCAAAACATCTATGCTGGTCGGCTTCCATTGGCAACTGGATAGACCTGGAAAGAGTGAACCTCAACTGAGGAACTTCCTCCATTGGACTGGTCTATGAACATGTCTGTGAGGCATTTTCTTGATTCCTGGCTACTTTAGGCGGGCCCAGCCCACTGGGGTGATCCCTGGGAAGGTGGACCTGAGCTGTGTAAAAGGGGTAGCTGAGCAAGCCAGAAGAGCAAGCCAGCAGGCAGCATCCCCCCGACTCCTCTCCCACCCCCCTTCATCCCCATGGTCTCTACTTAAGTTCCTGCATCCAGATTTCCCTCAATGTGGACTATAAGCTGTAATCCAAATAAGCTCTTTCCTCCCTAAGGTGTTTTTGAGCAGTGTTTTATCACAGCAACAAAAAGTAACTAGAACAACCTTATTATTATATAGCTTTCTTTTTTTTTTTTTTTGAAACAGGTCTCCCTATAGCCCCAGCTGGCCTGGAGCTCACTCTGTAGACCAGGCTGGCCTTGAACTCACAGAGATCCACCTGCTTCTGCCTCCCAAGTGCTAGGATTAAAGGCATGTACCACTACGCCCGCTATATAGCTTTCTTATATTTATGTGTTTATACTTCAAATCTAGAATGTTTCCCCTAAAGGCTCATGTACTGACTGCTTGGTGCCCAGAAGGTGGCGCTATCAGAAGGCTGCATGATGCTGTTTAGAAGGTTAGTCTAGTTGAAGGAAAAGGGCTATTGGAAAGAGTACACAGGTACTTGGCATATTTAGCCCTGGCTCACTCTGACTCTCCTCTCCCTCCTTCCTATTGGCCACCATAAAGTGAGCGGCATGGCTCTACCATGTGCCGTGCCGTGAGAATTCTGCCTCACCACAGCCAGCCCCAGAGACAAAAGCCAAGTGAGCAGGGACTCTGAAACTATGAACAGAAATAAGCTTTTCCGCCAGGCACAGCGTGCACCTTTAATCCTAGCACTCAGAAGGCAGAGGCAGGCAGATCTTTGTGAGTTCAAGGCCAGCCTGGTCTACAGAGTAAGTTCCAGGACAGCTGGGGCTACATGGAGACCCTGTCTCAAAAAGACAAAAAAAAAATAAAAAAAAAAAAAAAAAGCCTGTCCACCTTTAAGATGATTTTGTTGTAGCATTGATACAGGATCTCACCATGTAGCCCAGGCTGGCCTTCAACTCATGATCCTCCTACCTCAACCTCCCAAGTCATAGCATTAAATGCACATGCCACCATATCCTGATTTACTTGGGTCACAGTAACAGAAAGCTGACTAAAATATACATATATTATATAAAATTTAACAGCTAAGAAAACTGAGCCTCAAAACACTTCCTCCAAGACAACAGAGCTGGTAAGTAGTGATAGTGTTGAGGACACAACACCCCAAAATATGGCCACAGGCAACAACAATATGCCATTCCAATATGCCACTCATTTGCCAAAAGTATTGTTTTGAGCTTTCTATTTGGGGAAACGGTACACATATTAAGAGCTCTGAAAACCAGGAGGCAAGTTCCCCTGTCATGAGAAGCTTCCATCCGTACAGGAGGAGTCCCCATGGGTACCCATGCCCTGTCTTCAAACCAGGAAGAAAGGATGACTGACTCATCACCAGAGACTCCACATGGAAAACACTTAGCTTAAACCCCCAGTAAACTCTGCTCACTTGCCCTCTTTCCTAAGCATGTCTTGTAGCCAGCCTTTCTCCACAAGCTTCTTTCTGCTTCAGTAAACAATGGTGTTCAAGGTTGACGTTTAAACTACCCCTCTGATATTTACTGTAGGATTTTACTCTTCAAGATTTACTTGGGTGTCTTCCCGTGGATGCAGGAAGCACATGTGTTAATAAGCTTGTTTGCTTTACTCTTGTTAATCTCTCTTTTGTTTCAGGGAATCACACACACACAACAAACACACAAAGAGGACAGGTAGAAATTTTTACTTCCTCTCCCGACAGAGGCAAGATATAGTTTGAATGCAATAATTACCCATAATTCAATAAAACCTCCAATCTACCCCAAATCCTCTCCTACAATAGACAGAATAGGCCCACATTACCTTGGCAAAAAAACAAAACAAAAGAAAGAACCCTCTCATTTCAGATATTTAAACATCCTCAAAATAAGAAACTCACTCTTTCTCAAAATAGCACATTTCATTATTAAATGTCTTTAAATATTTAGAAAGTTCTTCATATTTAATTGAAATCTGCCTTTGTGTACCTTCCACTCATTATTTCTGGGTTTTGACTCAAAGATATTATACATTAAGCCTAATGTATTTCCACAGAGGCATAATTCAAATATTTGAAGACAATTATTTTGTCTACTCTCAAATAGACAACCAAACCAAATTATAATTACTTTTTTAGAGATGGGCTGTAGTGAGTCTATAAACTGGAACTTGATCTAGGTCTTCTAACTATTTTGTCTAATCCCACTGTCATAGAAGTTTCCTTAATTTTCACAATGGCAGAAAAAGGTTTGTGGAGTTTTTGCTATTGCTGTTTTGTTAGGCATTTGTTTTCATCACTGGAGGACAAAAGAGAAAGGGAAGAGTATATAAAAGAAACAGGGCAGAATACATATGAGTGACTCTGGCTGGGCTGGAACTCACCATGTAGACCAGGCTTGCCTCCAACTCATGAAGATTCACATGTTTCTGCTTCCTGAGTGCTGACATTAAAGCTGTATGCCAACACACCCCCACTTGCTGTGCAATATTTAAAAAGACAGAAACACCTGGCATGCTAGCACACACCTTTTTTTTTTTTTTTTTTTTTTGGTTTTTTCCAGACAGGGTCTCCCTGTAGCCCCAACTGTCCTGGAACTCACTCTGTAGACCAGGCTGGCCTTGAACTCCCAAAGATCCACCTGCCTCTGCCTCCCAAGTGCTAGGATTAAAGGCATGTGCCACCACGCCAGGCTGCTAGCACACACCTTTAATACCAGCACTTGGCAGGAAGAGGCAGGTGGATCTCTGTAAGTTCAAGGCCAGCCTGGTCTACATAGCAAGTCCGAAGCCAGCTGGGGCTAAGGAGAGACACTGTCTCAAAAAGACCAAAAAAAGGACAGAAAGAAATCTTGGACTAGATATGCCAGTTACCCTAATCTGACAATGACCCATCGACATGTGCTGACGAACTCTGTCCTCCAAACACAACATGACCAGAGCTTGAAGTCACAGGAGCTGGGGGTAGCTGCAGGCGGCCCTCAGAAGGATGAGCCCATGAACACTCCCTCATCATGAGAAGAGGGGACTGAACTGCATCTTGCAGGGAGGGACTATTCTTTGGCGGTCTACCCATCTATAAATTCCCCATGCTTCTATTAAGTAACCCCAGTTAAACTCATTGGCTCAGCAAGTTGACTTGAGAGGAATAATTTCTTTGGTCTACCATTGGTGCCCTATCTAGGGTGAATAAACATTTTTTGGACTCCCCAAGAAAAGTCAACATAAGGGGGCTGGAGAATTGGCTCAGTGATTAAGAGCACTGGCTCTTCTTACAAAGGGACCTGGTTTCAGGGCTGGAGAGATGGGTCAGCAGTAAGAACACCGACTGCACTTGCAGAAGACCCAGGTTCAATTCCCAGCATCCACATGGCGGCTAAAAACAGTCTTTAAGCTAGGCATGGTGGCACACGCCTTTAATCCTAGCACTTGGGAGGCAGAGGCAGGCCTGGTCTACAGAGTGAGTTCCAGGCCAGCTGGGGCTATAAGGACACGCTGAATAAATAAATAAATAAATAAATAGGAACCTGGTTTTGGTTCCTGCAACCTACATAGTAATTAACAACCATCTGTAACTCCGTTACAAAAGATTCAATGTCCTCTTCTGAGCTATGCAGGCACTGCATACACATGGTGCACTTACATGCAGGTAAAACATTCATACACATAAACTCAAAATAAAGAAATTTTTAGAAAGGAACAACAAAACAAAGAGGAAACAAAGAAAAGTTTAGCATGATCCATGGTGCCCAAACAAGGACTGACAAAATCAAGGTTGAGTTTGTAACATTTGCATTGTCTCTGGTGCTGCTGATGAGATAGGAACTGAAGCTAAGCAGTCTGTGGACACAGGGTCTGTGCAGGCAGTCATGACCTGGCCCTCCTTCCCCATGTGGTAGGGAATGGTTTGGTGATTTGAATGAAAAATGTCCCACATAGGCTGAAGTGTTCGAACACTTGGTCCCCAGGTAATGGCACTGTTTGGAGAGATCATGGAACTTTCAGAAGGTGTGGCCTTGCTGGAGGAAGCATGTCACTGGGGGCAGGTTTGAAAGGTCATAGCCCTGCCTGCCCAACTTCCAGGTTTCTGTCTCTGATTCATGTTTGCTGTTGAAGATGTGAGCTCTCAGCTTCCTGCTGCAGCTGCCATGCCTGCCTGCTCCCATGCCTCCCCTCCCGTGATGGACTCTATGCTTCTGGGAACATAAGCTCAAGTAAACTCTTCCTTCTATAAGTTGCCTTGGTCATGGTGTTTAACCACAGTAACAGAAAAGAAGCTAATACAAATGGCAAGCCTTGTGCTGTGGCAACCGTTGCACTGTGCTATTGTCGGGGACAAAGCAGGTCTCTAAGGCTGAAGGTGAAGTCACTGTGAGTGGAATTCCAGGGTGGCTGACTTTCTCTGTGTGGGATAGTGTGGCAGGCTTCCTTGACGAACAGGGTCTGCTATGTGACTATAGGGACATCCCCATCCCAAACAGGTGATAGACTACAGACTATATTACAATCCTTGAAAGTGGCACGCATGGAATGAGATTGTAAGCAGGCTTTGGTATCAGTTTCATGGCCTGGTTCTGGAAGATAAGCTATGGAACTCAAAGTTGAGCTATCTGTCCAGAAAAAAATTGTCCACTTAAGGGAAGAATTACAACCGCAAAAGGACATGCAGATACACCTGGGGTTGGGGAGCAGGGAAAGGCATAAGGAAAATGAGTTCAAAATAGATCTGTGCTACCTGGAACCGTGGAAAAAAATCAGACAATGAAGAGGGAAAGAGTCAGATGGAAATGATGAAGATACCCTGACCTTTAATACAGAGGAGAGCCATGATATAGTATGCAAATGAGAGTCTTAATAATGGCCCAATACAAAGAGCTATGATAATCAGGGAATACTCTGCTTATTAACTGCTTGAACTAGGGAAGACTTTTTTTTTTTACTGTGTATAAGTGTACTGCCTACATGTATGTAAGTGCACCCATGTTGTGCAAGGCCTGCAGAGGCCAAAAAGGGCATCAGATCCCCTGGAACTGGAGTTATAAATGGTTGATAGTCACCATGTGGATACTAAGAATGGAATCCAGGACCTCTGCAAGAACAGCCAGTGCTCTTAACCACTGAGCCATCACTCCAGCCCCGAACTATGGAAGACTTTTAAGCAAGAAATGAAGGACCCTCTCAAACCTTGGCTCATGAGGCTGTGGATATGGGGGCAGATGGGATCAGTCTAAGTGCCAAATAGGCAGGAAAACTGAGTAATATAACTACCCAAACCTTTTTGAAGCAAAAGCTGTATAATCTAAGCCCCTAATGAATTAGCTCATAGTAGCCATTAGGGACACTGATTATCAACAGATAAAGTTCCACATTAATACCAGGAACTGGAGGATAGAACAGGAAGGACAGGCAATTCACTGAGTGAATTGGACATGAGATAGGCAGTGTTTGGTGCCCAGTTCACTGCATTGAATAGGACTGTGTTCAGGGGAAATCAGAAAAGAAGAAAACTGATCAGGGACCTCAAATCTGGGATAGAGCTATTGCGGCTTTGCAGAGCCCCATGGTGGTACGTGGTTAAGAGAGGCTCTAGCAGATCTGAGTGATTTGCCCTGGTGTGTACATAGTCCTAAAGCAACCAAGAGCAGGTGAGAAAGACAAAGTGGGCAAAAGAACTTTTCTGGGTCACTCAGAAGATGTAAGATTTGTGCTGAGCTGCAGTTCTTAAGGAAGAAATGAACAGAAGGCCAAATTCAGTGCTTATGAGCTTCTTAAAGCCTTTTTCCTCCTGAACAGCAATTCGTGGAAGGCATAAATGATAAAAATCAGTACAGTAAACAAGATCAAGCTTGCCTGGAGAGATGACTCAGCAGTTAAGGAGTGCAGTCTCCTCTTGCCTAGGACTCAGGTAAGATTCCATTACTGTGGTGTCAGGTGGCTCACAGACTCCAGCTCCGGGGGAATCTGAAGCCTCCTGCGCTCACATGTACATACCATGTGTAGACACACGTATGCATGTTAGGACTAGGTCAGAAAGAGTTAAGCAACTCTCTAGTTGAAGCAGGTCTGGTTCCCATAGTTACTCCCTCCCACCTTGAGTTATTAGTTCCCAGAGCTACCTGAGGTCAGGATGAACTTGCCCAGCCCTGTAGGAGTGCTTCTCACCCCCTAAGGAGCCCATTACTCTCCAAGGGGCCTCACGCTGCTAAACACAACCATTGTTTCAAACAAAGGGGTACAGAACAGGTGGACTGATCCAATGAAAGACTGCCTGGTCTGCAACCACCAAGACCCCACCAATCAGAGAAAGGGTCACTGTAACCTCAGTGGAAATCCCCTAACTGGGAATAAAAGTGGGAGTGGATCGGACTTCGGGGCGCTGCCCTCCAATCCCATGGGAGTGTGCTCGCGGTCACTGTCTCTGTGTTGTGTTCTGTACTTTTTCCTTGATGTAACATTCTTTACTAAAGCTTTTCCTCCACAGTTTTTAGCCTCTCGAGAGATTCTTTGGTAGAGTGGCATTTCTGACTCAACATCCACATCACTAAAAAAAAAAAATTAAGCTTCTTGTGATGGTAGGCAGTTATTATCCCAGAGTAACTTCATACATTTTTCTCCTAAAAGAAAGTATACTGGGTATATTGGATAGTTTTATTTGTCAACTTCATACACTTAGGTAAAGGGAGCCCCAACTGGGGAACTACTTCCATTGGACTGGCCTGTGGCCATGTTTGTGGGGCACATTCTTGATTGTCGAGTGGAAGGGCCCAGCCCACTGAGAGTGGTGCCATCCCTAGGCAGGTGGTCCTGTATTATATAAGAAAGCAGGTTGGCCGGGCGTGGTGGCACACGCCTTTAATCCTAGCACTTGGGAGGCAGAGGCAGGCCGATCTTTGTGAGTTCAAGGCCAGCCTGGTCTATAGAGTGAGTTCCAGCACAGCTGGGGCTACAGGGAGACCCTGTCTC